>JANLJB010029184.1:0-12103 GCA_026212285.1 Bursera cuneata | reverse complement strand
GTAGAAATTTTTTTATTATGGGAGTATAATTTTTTATTTTTTATTTATTCTTTTTTATGTTAAAATTAAGAAAATTTCTGCTTTAAAATTTTTTAAAATTAAGGAAAAAAATTTCTTATTTTAATTAAAATAAGTAGAAATTTTTTTATTATGGGAGTATAATTTTTTTATTTTTTATTTATTCTTTCTTTGTGTTAAAATTAAGGAAAAAAATTTCAGCAGGGGTAAATATGTACTTTTAAAGGTTAAAATTAGCAGTTGATTAAAAAAAGCAAACCTCAGGGGTCTTGTTGATGAAAGTGATAAACTTGCTTTCTACTTGAAATTAAGCCAAAACACAAGGATACTATTTGAAATTGTCCCATAAAATAATATTTGTGTTATTACATTTGCTTGCCATGTCAGCATATGAAGTGGGACCGTGCAGCCACCCAATCAAAAAAAAAAATGTTGGGGAGAGATATATAGATATATTTTTTTATCACACCTTACAAATTTGTAAGCTACTTCCATGGTTAAGTAGCCACCCACTCATATATCTTACACTTCCATGGTTGTAGGATACTCTATAACTCCATCACTACTTCCTCGCATGCTATATTTTTAACTTGCTCATTGTAGATTGTAGTAATCAAACTTCGATTTTGAACAACAAACTGAAATTCTATGACATGTTTTGAATAAAGTTAAAAATAAAAACAAATCCAAACTCCTAACTCCGGTGCTATAATAAAAATATGGCATACAAAGAGTCGTTTGAGATTAATCACATGGAAAACAACTTTGACTAAATTTTATTCCGATCATGAATCAGAATGGGTCTGCATTGATACAATGCAGTAGAATAACAAGTACTGAAGAAGAAAGAACAAGGGACCTACTCGTCTAGGTCTGCTCTTCATCTTCTAGAACAGCAATCAAGTCCGTACTCTACACAGTTAGTACACAACCAAGGTTCTGACTAATCATGTTACATTACATCCTATAATAATCTTTACCGGGCTGGAACCATAGTGTTTCCCTCTCAATCAACGCACTGTTGGCAGGAACATCAGTGATGAGTAACCAAAAGAATGACATAAAGATTAACGCCTGCAGTTCTCTTTTTCATCTGTAGCTCTTTTAGGCCGAACAGGACTACTTGAAGCGAGGATGGTAGCTTCCTTGTTAACTGATTCATCTGATTTTTCAGCATTTCTATCCCTCAACAGGTTGCTGCTGTTTGATGCCGCTGAGCGCATTGCTCTGGGCAACTTTAAAGGAATGTCTGTGTCACTGGCAGTGTTATCTGGCTTTTTGGAGACTTCGGTGCTTTCTGGCTGTGATGAGGGTGGGGTAACAGGAACCAGCTGAATCACTGATTTCGGCCATTTCTTTCTCTGATCTGGCTTTGGTGCATTGGATTTAACCTGTTTGCATTGTAAAACAGATGTTAAGGCAAGAAAGAAAGAAATATATAGAATGCCACAGCACAATGAGACTCTAAAATGCATTAAGCAAAATTTTAAGTAAAGCAACTATTGGTGTAGATGAATGTATTCTATATTATCCATCCTTTTTCAAAGTTTGTTTGATTCTTTCTCATCGACCACTTGAAGAGGGTTAATACTAGTATGCAGCATGCTTATCAAATGTAGGCGGGAAATATTACCAGTGTGTTCCCAATGTCAGTTAGAGGCTTTCTCCTTGACCTATAATCATCATTTGTCTCAGTAGGAGGCTTTTCAATGAGTGCACTCTGAAGTAGCATGGCACCATGAGAGACAAGGTTCTTCTCCATTTCATTAGTTCCCAAATCACTCTCCTCACTCTTAGCCATCTCCGTTTGTGGCGACTCATCCTCCTTAACATTAGTTTTTGCTCTATTGGAGCATTTTACAGATGAACATCCGCATGATGTACCACAAACGCCACCAGCACTCCGACATTGACATTTATTGGTCTTGCACAAGGAGCCCTTGGAACATGTACAGCATAATCCAACATCATTGTTCTGTTTCACTGCAGCAACTCCCTCACCAGAAGAATCAAATTTCAAATTTTCTGCTACATCACCTTCTAATTGATTGAACCTCAAACTTGAACGACCTTCATTTTTTGAACTTCTTTTCTTAACTGGCTGCTTTACTGACTCTACCCACTCATCATCTCCTGTATCTATATCTGAATGATCTGATTCTGATGTATCCATGTCCTCCAAGAAGATCATAGAGCTGCGTTGTCCCTAGAATCATTTATAGTTTCTTTTAGCAAGTAATTATATGAAACAATCTGAGCAATTGATTTTAGAAACCAAAAACACATACGTCAGAGTATTAATTGCTTTTGTACGGGAGAAAATTGTGAAGGAAGATGGGATTGGTATTTACCAGTTTACGCAGGTCGTACTTGTGTCCACCATTCATGTCAGAATTATCACCTTGGGTTTTCGTGCATAATCTTTTCAAGGTTGAATTCTGATACAAAGATAAACACAAATAGAAGGAAAGAGTTAAATATAAAATATTTGACGGTACAAATATCTAGAATTACATAATAAATTAGGCTGCCCAATTATAATACACGTAACGCATGCATCTATCTGACTGTCAACTGTCAACGTGTCTACAGATACATCAAAAACTATTAAAAAAAAAAATTTAAGCTTCCTATCATAACACAGATACCTACAAATTTTCCCATTTGATGCAAGTATAAATATTGTATTTTTTTTTTTCATGACCAAATTTAGATCATTAAAGAATACTAAAAACATTCTAAGTCCAAAACAGTCTCATATGAATTTCGGAACACATGTTATTCCATATGATAAACCATAAATTGGCAATTATTTATGAAATTATATAGAATTTTAATATGAATAAAGAGAAAGAAAAGTAACTGGAAAAGGAACTATAATCCTCTAAAACATGTAGGAGCTGAGTTCTTCCGGATCCAATATAATCAAGTGAGTGTATTTTTCTTTTTTGAATTAATTTAACATGTCTGCTATGCAGAGATAATAATGAAGTTTTTATTTAACATCATTAATTTGAATTGTGCTTTATTTGTTCTACTAAAAAAAATAATTGAATCTGAAGCTGGAATAAAGGAGCAAGAAAAAGTGGTAAAAAGTATCACAAAGATGAACTAACCTCCAACTTCAACTGATGAATAATTTCGGATTGTTGTCGAGAGAAACTACTGATTTTCACTACTTTTTCCTTTAGATCTCTAATTTCTGCATCCTTTTCTCTTCCAACAACTTCTTTATCCCATAATAAACACCTAAAACAAGCATGATAAGAATAGTATAGTCAAATACATTGAACAAATCTGATCTGAATCATTAAAATAACAAGATAAATAATAATGTTATCAATGGTTTTATTCTTAGTCACACTCGGTAATACAACCACAACATTATACCTAATACTCTTTAGTGAATTGAGACTTTATAAACACTTAGCTGAAATATTTTTCTTGGCTTGTATGAATTTAAGCATCCATTTGCATCAATTAGTGATTCAAGTTACAAGACTCCAAATTTTGAATAAAACAAGATAAATTTCAAATAATACCTGGAAGAGGATGCTAAATTGAAAAGATAATTCATAATATTTTTCCCTTCAGCAAGGGTCCGAACTTGGTTCCAACGCCCTCGTCCACTAAAAACACGTTCACGCTCTTCTGCTTCTGACAACTGTGATGCCATAGAAACTAGCATACTAGAAGAAGTAGCAAGCATATTTTCAAGTGCAAATATTCTTGAATTTCTTGCACCAGGAGACATTGTTTCTTCGTTACCACTGCATTAGACAACAATAAAAAGAAACATTTTAACATTGGTTTCCATTTAACAATTATGAAAAAGAATTATACAATGAAATCTTCACCTTAAATTAGCTTGCTTCAGCATTTGTGCTTCTTCCTTCAACCTTGCGACCTCATTTGCCATCCTAGTCCTCCTAATGTATCCAAACCATACTTTAAATGAGTTTTTGCAAAAACAACTGAAAATAATTCAAGAACAATACATTCCATCTGATACCAAATAAAGCATAACATAAATGCAACGTGACTAAATAAGTTTAATATGATAAATGTTGATAGTGAAATTCACTAAACTGTTACTTCTACCAATTGTAGGGATTGAGTGCATAAATAATTAAGAAATTGTGAAAATTCCTTATACAATTCATAACTATAGACTTACTCTTCCATTTGGCGCTCATACTCAGAACGGACTTCATGTACCCGCACCATGACTTCAAGCTCATGCTCAATTGTCTGCATCAAAGCCTTAATAGAAAATAATTCATGTTAATCTCATAGAAACAGTTAATCATTCGTATGCACACAAAGAACAAGCAATCAACCACTCCTAAATCATGATAGCAATATAACGATGGTTACCTGAATTCCAGGACCATGCCCATTTCCAGCGCCTGAATATTACAGTAAATTTATCAATTAATTATAATTTTGAGAAGAAAATAAATAAAATGCACTACAAGTAAAGGTAAATTTTTAAACCGGAAGTTTCACGTGAGGAAGCCTTTCGTGATTCCAAAAGCTCCTTCAATCTTTTAGTGGCCATAGAGGCCTCTTCTGTCTTTCTTTGCAAAACCTAAAAATGAAAAATAATGCTTCAAGAACAACATTCTTCAATTAGAAAGGTAATACCAGCCTAACTCCTAGTTGATATCAGTTTACCTTTTTTTGCCTCTGGTTTAGAGCTAACAGCTTATGCATCTCATACTCATTCCTCCTTCCTTCTTTCTTAAGCTGTTATGTAAAAAACAATTTCCATAAGAGACTTGATAATCAATATAACAAAGATGCTAGCAAAACAAAACTAAAAGATAGTCACTTATTTCCATATATACCTGAAGAACCTCCTTTTCTCTTGATACCTTCCATAACCTGAACTGCTCAGACTCTTGCTTAATCTTATTTTGCAGTTGAACCTAAAATGCATACAACTTGGTTAGCACTTAAACTCTAAGCTCTATATATGTATATATAAACAAATTCTTTTATATATAAAAACCTTCTGTGACTTAATTCTATGAATCTCATCATGTAGCCGTTTTGCTGCCTCATCACTTTTTTGTTTTTGTCTCAAGAGTTGGGCTTGTGCATCTTGTTTTTTCTTTAAATCTGAAACCTACAAAGAAATATAGGAAATTAGAACAAGAAAATGGAATTAAAAAGTAAGGCAATTCAATATATACCTGTGCCTCAAGTACATTCAGGCAATTCAATATATACCTGTGCCTCAAGTACATTCAGGCAATTCAATATATACCTGTGCCTCAAGTACATTCAACTTTTGAAGGTACTCTTCCTTTAACTTTTGAGCACCATCGTCAGAAGTAGCTGATATATTTGCAAGATTATGCCTCAGTTCCTCAATCTCTTTCTGAAAAAATAATTATATTAGAAGGACTCTAAGTTGGAACAAACGATAGAAATTAAAGAAAGAGCACTAACTTGCAAAGCCCTCTTTTCCTGTTCCAACTCTAAGACTTTCTTCTCATAATGTTGTTTTAGAACTGAAGTATCAGCACTTGAAAACCGCTTCATTTCAGCCTTAGAGAGATCAAAGAAAAACGAAAACAAATCAATTGAAATACAGCAACAATAAGAATGAGAGAACAAAACTATGTACAGAATTTACCTCCTTTTGTTCAAGCTTTTTGTCCAACTCTTTAAGCTCCCTGTCCAATTTTTCTTGGAGAGAGGAATGTTCTAATTCTTTTTCTTCATCTTCTGTCTCATCTGCAAACATGTTAAAAGAACTTAATGCATGTCTTTATACAACTTGCATCCTAAATTTAAATAGTATTCTAACGTGTTTACGGCAGTGTATTTGCATCCTATATGTGTGTTTCAAAGAGAGGAGATGTTAAAGAACAAAACAATCAGATTTTCCTATTTGTCCATAATTTACCTGAGATATCCACAGCTTTTGTATCACAATCCGATGAAAACTCATTTAAACACGAAAATAATATATTCTTTGAATGGAATCCACCTTCATCCACATCATCACCATCAGCAGCTCGGCTACGTTTGGAGTTGTATGAATTCTTAAAGCGCAATAATTCCCCTTCTAACTCTTGAATTTTTGACACATAATTTTTCAACAAATCAAAATCCTGAAAAGGAAAAAAATAAAATCATGTGTTACACAATATGAGAAGCTATGATAACAAGAAGCTAACAATTAACTTCACTTACCTGATTTGAATCATAATCGATCTCATCCAATGATTTACCATTTCGAACTGATTCAATTTTCATTACTAGTTTGTCCTTTTCAACCTAAAGTATATTTAACACATGTTAGGGTAAATCAATGCAAGAAAGTTGTCACAAGAACAAAAATTATGCAACTAAAATGCATGTAAAAGAAAAAACCTGAGCATCAAGAGCCCGTTGTGTTAAATGCTCGCAAGTAATTCTACGTTCTTGAAGCTCCCTCTGTAGCTCTGCATTGCTGGCTTCAAGTAAAGATACTTTGTGTTTGAGAATCTGCAAAGCAATAGTTGGTTGAGCGACCAAGTCCAATGAATACAAAGCACAAAATAAGATTTCCCTTAAACTAACCTGAAGATCATCATATGATGAAGTACTAGAATCACCCTGATAAAATAGAAGTTCAGCCTGCAATCGATCAATTTGGCTTCGCATCCTTTGCAATTGAGCTGCCATTGGATCACGATTGATCTAAAATCGCCAAAAACAAAATAATATCATCATAAAGGAAAGGATGATAATAGAAAACAACAAAGAAGTCAGACAATAAAACATACAACTGCTTTGTTTTGGATGTTGCGAGCACGATTTGCGTACTTCAAAGTGTTCAAGGTCTCCTCAGCATTTGTGTCAGCAGGACTAACACAAGCTACAAACAAATATATGGAATCAGATTTATCCAAATAATAAAACTATATAATGCTTCTAACACATGTAAATAAAAGGTACCAATCATCACAGTTTTGCTGTTTCCCCCAAGAGAATCCTGAAAATTCAGATCCAATAATTAGATAACAAAACTTCTTGTAGCAAAATAAAATTTAGCACTGAATTAAATTTCTATGATAAATATGAAATATATACAAATTTTAAGTCGAACATATAACACAAATACAACAGTAAAGTAGCATGGTTCGTGCATGATATAATATATATTCTTATTGTGTCTAAAATAAGGTTCAATAGACATGTGAAATGATCATCAACAGGTGGCCTGAAAAAAACTGTTAAAAACAAATGATTTTCATACCTGCAACAAATGCATGTCTTAAAAAACTACTAAAAACTTTAGCATGGGGCATGTTAAATTAAAAACTATTAAAGATTGAAAAAAATGCAAGAAACTCATTTTTAGAAGGGAAAGACTAGATAAAAAATATAAACCTAAATGATTTTCATACCTGCAACAAGCGTGTTAACTTGCTATCACGATATGGAACATGACCGCCTTCTTTCCGCTTCTTCTCGTCTCCCAAGGCACTTATCACATTACCAAGAGCAAGTAAACCCTTATTGATATGAATGCCTGGTCCACAAGGAACATTGTAATATGAAATAAAAAACTGACATGAAACAAATTGACATTTAAGAAGAAAAAAGGATGCCATACCATTATAACCATTAAACATATATCATCTATTTGCCACTAATCCATCCTAGGCCAAAAGAATCAAAGTAGAAAATCCCTTATCGAAAAAATTTTCAAAATTGTAAACATTAAAGAGTACCTTCTTTGAAACGCATGCCATCAGCACCAGTTCTTTTAGCACGTTCAGAACCAGCAAGATCCACTAAATGGAGTTTAGCACATAAGATGTCATCACCAATATCATCACCAGCATTGCCAATTTTCTTTTGCTCCATTGTGATGGTAAAAATAGCATGTGACCGGCTGTAAAGCAGTGCAATGAGTTTATACTCTAAATTTTGATAGCCTAAATCATAGGCCTACAAGTTCACGTAGTATATGAATATCATTTTACATAGATAGCCTAAATCCAAACATGAAGTAAATATGTCTAATTGTCCATCATAATTCAAATAGAACTTATTTTTTAGGTAAAATATCATTATAGCCTAAATCATAGGCCTACAAGTTCACGTAGTATATGAATATCATTTTACATAGATAGCCTAAATCCAAACATGAAGTAAATATGTCTAATTGTCCATCATAATTCAAATAGAACTTATTTTTTAAGTAAAATATCATTATAATACTTTATCGTACTATAGTATYTAGACTATATAATTCAAAAAGTTATACCTTGATTGACTATTCATGTTAGTACTTCCTGTGGCACGAGCCAAAGAACCACGTGATATATGAGAAGCCATCTCTTCTTTTGTCCTAACTTCAGCCTCAGTTACACCGGCAAGTGTTATCCCTCCATTAACCGTTTCTCTAATTTGTATTGGAACCCGTCCTGGCCCAACTGGCTTAGCCACACATGATCCTTCAACTTTATTTAAACTAGCCGAATTCGCATCAAGCAAATCAAAAACTTCTTCTTTAAATATCTGTCATTTTTTTTTTTTTTTGCAACAAAATGATATTTCAGTCTATAAATTTTTTATTTTGAAAAAAGAATAAGAAAATCAATTCAAAAATGCATATTCTGTATTTACCTCAATAAATGAAACTCTGATCAAGAATTCTGTAGATTCTTTGCTTGCCTCCATTCTTTTGAAAATGTTTTCCATCACTTTTGGTATAATCCCTAAATTGCTTCCTTCCCCGCTATAATTGGTCCCCATCGTATAAGTTTTCCCGGAACCCGTCTGATGTTATATACAAACAACTCAATTCAGTAATTGTAATGAATAATTCAGATAATACAAAGATTCAAAACGAACCTGGCCATAAGCCAGAACCGTGGCATTGTAGCCATGAAAAAGTGCATCAACAAGTGGCGCCACACAATCGTCATAAATAGCCGTAGAAGGCGCTCCTGTGCCGCCGTACACAAAATCGTAAGTGAATGTATGTGATCCTATTTGAACCTGTTTCGCATACATAACAATATTTAACATTTATATTAAAAAATAAAAAAATAAAAATAAAAGACGGATAGCTAAGGTTGAGGGTACGGTATAATACTTGAGGTTCACCGGGAGCCACAGTGATGCAATCGGTACAACCAATGAGAAGCTCAGAAGTGATGAGAGGTCGAATGTTGACGGCTACTCTCACACATTGAGACGAATCCTTCACCTCGGAATTTTCCATCTCCCCCGTTCACGATCCGTGGCGAACCAAATCTAGGAAGAAACATCACAAATCCAAACACAAACTTCTGAACCGGAAAAGATGAACAGTGAAATGTGCGAGCTTAATCAATCTTAATGAGCACAACAGTTTTAATATTTTATCTCAACAAAAATTACCTGTGAGGCAACGGCAGTGATGGGAATCCCTCTTCAGAATTTGAAATGGAAGTAGTGACAAAGAGGGAGTGTTTTTATTTTTGAAGATCGAGGGTTTGGAGATTTTAATATAATAATTGTGCGACTGAACTTTGAATCTGAGAAAGGCGCCCGGTCGAAATTCAAATTATGAGTCACGTGAGTGGCACGTGAGTGGGGGAACGGTCATGCGATACTTGGGGACTGGGGTTAGGGATTGTGTCTAAATTGGGAAATTTTGTGGATTTGGGTGGCTGGTCTTGAAGGGTGCCTATGGATTGGGTCTGTTGTGGTTAAAATTTGACAGCCTCCACTCTACAGTGAGGCATGCATATCATCAGTTCTGTTTGGATGAAATAATTGTTTCTATAATTTTTTTAATCTATATCTAAATCTTTGTAAGAAAATTATTGCATATTTTATGACTTATTATTAAAAATATTAGAAATCCTTTCATTCATCGAATTTTAACCCAAAAAGAAAAACTAATTTGTTATTAGCATTGAGTTCTCTCCAATCAGGTTTCATAAATGCTAAAAATGATAATTTGATCTATATAGTGAATCTTAATTTTTTTTAATAAATATGATGATCGACCAATTTAACTGTTTGATGTAGAAAAAATAAGAGGAAGAAGCTTTGAACTACACAAACAACTAAAATTGGTAACAAAATTGCCAAATAAGCTTAAAATATCCCTAGAACTATAACAAATACTAAGAACCTTCAAAAATCTAGCATTTCTCCAACTCGATAAATAACCCAAAAAATGCTTTCAAACGAATCCTCCTATTACAAAAACAAAATTTTGAGGAAAATGTCAATGATTTCATTAATTGTCAACACTTGACAATTAAGCCAATGATGAGGTTAACTTTAATATTGCAAAATCTAAGTGTTTAGGAATAGTTAAGTTGATTTAGAAGAAAAAAATAAGTCAACTGATATCAATGAGCACCAAACTTAGTTACATTGAATAAAAATAGTGCTTAATCCTTGATAATCAAATCCCACGTGTTTATATAGTTCAAATGACTCATGTGAATCATCATTCATCTAGGTCATCTATTAATAATAATATATCGTGATCTTATGTAACTGGAAAAAGGTTGTTCCATTTGGGATTTGCAGTGTGGGAACACACATGATAATAATGTGATTAAACTGGATAGATGTCGGTTTTGATATTAAGTATTGGAAATAGTAAGAATTGTCATTAAACAATAACCCTATCTAGTGGCTTGATACCATCAAAGTGACTTTGTTATGTTTAGGTGAATTAATCCCCTCCAAACTAAAGATCATTCAAGATAGTCAAACATTGACGATAAATGTTGAAGTTGATTTTCATTACGAATCTAAGTTTTGTACATCTAATTAGACGAAGGATAATTATATCATTTTGTTAGTATTCATATTTTACCATATACAAACCCTAATACAATACCTTCGACATCTAGTTAAACTTTTGTTCTCAAATAAAATTGAATTAAGATTTGTAATAAAAAGGAAAAACAAAAAAGATGATAACACATTGAATAACAATATCGAACATTGAAATTCAAATTCCATGGTTAAAACTTGCTGTCATAAGTTACCTGTGAATATCAATTTTCGACATGCTTCATAGAATTTTCCTATTTTTAATTATTTTGGTTTTTAATTATTACAAATTTATAATAATTTTGATAAACAAACTTGTTTCGAAAATTTAGGAGGCGGAAGGCGATAATTATCTATGATAACTCGAACAACGTGGCCCATTTCTTCGAATAGAACTAACGGGCTGATTTTCAACATGGACCCTGCGTTGCAACGGTTAACCGAATATTTGCTAAGTGCTCTCTTTCTTTTTTCAACCATCATTATACAAATGCATGAAAAAGAGAAAAAGCGGAAAGAGAAGAACGTTGGCAGAATAACGATCATCAAGAGCTAAAATAAGTAAACAAAAGTGGATTAACGGAGAGATACAAATATATACTTTGTCTAAATATCCAACTTTTTTATAAACTGCTCTTGCTGACTTGATTGATTTGCCAAAGTCCACAATCTCCTTTGTGATACAATATATAATTTCTTACCTATATGATTATAACCCATTAACGTTCAATATCAATTGTTTTAATAAAGTGAAGTTGCTGTCGGTACCAATTTGGTATTTGAAATAAGTCGCCGATCAATAATTGTTTAAGGCTCTCAAGGAGTGGTGTATACGCCAACCATTTGTCGCATAAACCATCCATGCATCCAATGCTTGCTTCGCGAAATTGTTGATCGTGGCTTCCGAAGCTTGTGATGAAATTGGTTGGAGAACTCATGGCAACCACCTGTCATTTCAAGGTAATTGTCATTTGTCTCAACGCTCACTCTACAGGGCTCTAAGAAGAAAATAAAGCATACCATACACGTTTCTCGTCAATCCATTCGAGGATCAGGACAAGTTGTGCCGTGTTACGTTTTACATCTAGACACAAGTTCAAGCTATGTCCACAAAATAACAAAATCCCAATGGTCCCGGCTGAATGGTTCAGCTTGACCCGATCAAATCAAATAAATTACCTATTTATAGTTGTTATTATTTATTTATTTATTTATTATTGGGTGAAGACCTATCCAACCCCCGAGGTTTCAACAAAAAAATATCAACCCCATATGGTTTCAAAAAGTTCAA
>JANLJB010029183.1:0-13817 GCA_026212285.1 Bursera cuneata | reverse complement strand
CAACAGATTCTAAAATCTAGGAAAAAACTCAAATCAACATCCAATCACATGTTAAGATATATGCAACAGTTTTACTACTTCCTATATCAAAATCTCTACAAAGAGGGAAGTGTTCATGAATCGTAAGAAGGTATGTACTATGATCTATTACATCAACTACTAAATGGTAATTGGTAACCTAGCTGTGAATAAGTGGCCATTACCTCTACAAAGAGTAAGGTTAAACAACCACACGCAACATAAAGACCAATTTCAAGGAAAAACCTAAGAATCACTTTCCAACTTGATAATACTCCAATAACTGCTGGTGTGGACATCAAGGACGGTTGCTTCTGGTTTAAATATCCCTTGGAAGCTTACTGTAAGAAAGGAGAGACATGTATCTACAAAGTATAAATATTAAGTCATGTCGGCCAATCCATTGGGCTGTCTTTGAATTAATGATATACAACAGATGATGGACTGGATATATAGGTGTGGCTCTATCGTGTTGCAATTTGAGCTACTATATCTTGGCCCAAAAGACGAGTTCTGGGCCTGGGAAATTTGACCCATATAACAAATTTCATAAATAAAACCGTTAAACCCTTGAAAAACCTGGCCGAAGAACAGCAGCAGTTGCAATGGTGAAGGCGTACTTGAGGTACGAACCGGCGGCTACCTTTGGAGTCATAGTGTCCGTCGATTCCAACATAACATTTGACAGCTCAGGCAAGCACCTTCTAGCTCCGGCTCTCGAGAAAGTCGGAATTTGGCACGTCCGTCAAGGTATATGCACCAAAACCCTAACCGCTTCTACTTCCTCACGTGCCGGCCCCTCTCTTGCCGCAACAGCTCTCGCCTCCTCTCCTTCTTCCCTGGTACATTTTTCTCTATCTATATTCTTTTGTTTGGTTGCTCAGAAAACAGATAGAATAAAATTTCACGGCTAAAAGTGGAAGCTTCGAGCCCCAAGGGTCACAACCCTCTGAGAAAGATCAATAAATTTTTCTGAAAAGGGATTATTATAATTTATGTGATTCTATTTATACCTTGTGGAAAATTTAATATCTGTTTCACTTTGTCTATTTATTATATATGTATATAAAATATCTTTAGTATGTGAGAGAGTAAAAATTGTTTTGAATGTAGGTGGCAAGTGGATATGCTGATGGTAGTATAAGAATTTGGGATAGTGAAAATGGAACCTGTGAGACCACATTGAATGGACATAAAGGGGCAGTAACAGCTCTACGGTATAACAAGCTTGGTTCTTCGCTTGCATCTGGAAGCAAAGACAATGATGTTATATTGTGGGATGTGGTTGGTGAGACTGGCCTCTTTCGCCTTCGTGGGCATCGTGATCAGGTTTTGTTTGTTGTTTACAGCATTTCATTTATACCCCAAGTTTTGGACCATTACTGAGTTTGTTTTGCTCCAATGCTTGTGTTGATATGAGTGCTTTTGCTTTGTGTGTTGTAGGTCACCGACCTTGTTTTTCTGGATTCTGGTAAAAAGCTTGTCAGTTCATCCAAAGATAAATTTTTGAGAGTGTGGGATCTAGAAACCCAGCACTGTATGCAAATAATTAGTGGTCATCATAGTGAAATTTGGTCCATAGATGTTGATCCTGAGGAAAGATACCTGGTCAGTGGTTCGGCAGATGTGGAACTGAGGTTTTATACTGTTAAGCATGAGTTAGTTGATGGGAAATCCATACCTGATGTCAGTGGAAACGAAATTGTGAACAATGGAGATACTTCATCTCAAAATAAATGGCAAGTATTGAAGCATTTTGGTGAAATTCAGCGACAAAGCAAAGATAGGGTTGCAACTGTGAGATTCAATAAGTCGGGAAATTTACTTGCTTGTCAAGTAGCTGGAAAAACAGTGGAGATATTCAGTGTCTTGGATGAGGCTGAAGCAAAGCGTAAAGCAAAACGTAGGCTTCATAGGAAGAAAGAAAAGAAATCTGCAAAAGGGACTATTGAAGTAACTGGAAATGGGGACACAAATCATGGAACTGAAGAGGATGGAAATAATCTGGTGATTACAGTTCCTGATGTTTTTAAGCCACTTCAAATCATTCGAGCTAGTAAGAAGATCTCTTCTGTTTCCTTTTCCCCACTTCCCCCAAAGAGCTCTCTGGCTACTTTAGCATTGTCATTGAACAATAATTTATTGGAATTTTATTCTATTGAGAGTAGTTTGAATACAAAAACACTTGCTATTGAGCTCCAAGGACACCGTTCTGATGTTAGGAGTCTTACGCTTAGTGCTGACAACTCTCTTTTGATGTCAACAAGTCACAATTCGGTGAAGATTTGGAATCCTAGTACTGGTTCTTGCCTGCGAACAATTGATTCTGGGTACGGACTCTGTGGCCTTATTGTTCCTAATAACAAGTATGCATTTGTTGGAACTAAAAGTGGAACAATAGAGATTATTGATATAGGGAGTGGTACCTGCATTGAAGTAGTGGAAGCCCATGGTGGCTCCATTCAGTGGATTGCTGCCATTCCAAATGAAGATAGTTTTGTGACTGGAAGTGCTGACCATGATGTTAAATTCTGGGAGTATCAATTCAAACAGAAACCTGGTCAGGTGTGTGCTTCTTTTACCTTTATCATATCTGATTGAAATTCAAAGCAGCTGTGCTTTAAATAAATGCTTGTGATATGATTAAATCTTGAGGATTCTAGTGTTTTCATATATGAAATCTAAATAATGCTAGATTGTTCTGCTTGATCTACAGGATTCTAAGCCTCTCTTGTTATCTAATGTAAGGACTACGAAAATGAATGATGATGTTCTGGCTGTTGCTATTAGTCCTGATGCCAAATATATTGCTGTTGCACTATTGGACTGCACAGTGAAGGTTTGATGATTTCTTTAATTTTGCCCAGTTTGAATTTTACTATGTCTTCAGAAAATTTTTTTTTTTTGATGATTGCTTGTCTTGTTTCCAATCTTTGTGTAACGATATTAGTTTCCGTAAATAGTTTATCATGGAATTATAGCAAACATAACTTGTTTAGAATTGTTTATATCAAATCATAGGGCTGAGGAAAACCGAAAAGGTTATTGTTCTTCTG
This sequence comes from Bursera cuneata, assembly GCA_026212285.1. Classification (NCBI taxonomy): domain Eukaryota; kingdom Viridiplantae; phylum Streptophyta; class Magnoliopsida; order Sapindales; family Burseraceae; genus Bursera; species Bursera cuneata. The sequence continues at coordinate 10,743 of JANLJB010029183.1, read as the reverse complement.
ATACAATACCTCTTCTTCGGTTGAAATTGTAAATATGAATTATTGTTTCGTGGTACCATTTTTTTCTATTTGTTTTTTGGCTAAGCATCTTATCCTCTCTCTATAATTTTTTTAAATTTTTTTCCTATTACTATAAGCATGTTGTATGCTGATGCAATTATATTATTTTCTTTTTCAGGTTTTTTTTGTGGATTCACTTAAATTTTTCATTTCCTTATATGGTCATAAGCTACCTGTCCTGTGCCTGGATATCTCTTCAGATGGAGATTTGATTGTGACTGGCTCTGCAGACAAAAATCTGAAGATTTGGGGTTTGGATTTTGGTGACTGCCACAAATCTATTTTCGCTCATGCTGATAGGTGATACATTTTTCTAAATGAATGATGAAAATAGAAAATATAACTAAATTTGAATAATATAGGTGGAACTTCACCAAACAGGTTTTTAAGACAAACTATTTCTGTGCAGTGTCATGGCTGTGCAATTTGTTCGCAACACCCATTACATGTTTAGTGTTGGGAAAGACCGTCTTGTCAAATATTGGGATGCTGATAAGTTTGAATTGCTTTTAACTCTCGAGGGACATCATGCTGATATTTGGTGTCTTGCAATCAGCAACCGTGGGGATTTTATTGTCACAGGTTCTCATGATCGATCCATTCGTCGTTGGGATCGTACTGAAGAACCATTTTTCATTGAGGTATTTTCTTGCTACGTTGTTACTATGGAAATGGTAGAGTCGTTTGTCCTCCTGATTGTATTCATGTTAAGATAGCCTCTTTCTTTTGTTTAGTTAATATTAATTTCTTGCCCGAGTTAAGTCTTCTCGAATATGCAGGAAGAGAAAGAAAAGAGGCTGGAGGAGATGTTTGAGTCTGACCTCGACAATGCATTAGAAAACAGGCATGCACCCAAGGAAGAAATCCCAGAAGAGGGAGCCGTGGCCTTAGCAGGGAAGAAAACCAAAGAAACCCTTACTGCCACTGATTCAATTATAGAAGCTTTAGATATTGCAGAAGAAGAATTGGAGCGAATTGCTAAACATGAGGTATGATAGCGTTCCTTTATTCAGACAACCAAAACCAAATGGTGACCATAGTTTCTAATGATCATATTTAAGAATAGTTTTTGTAGAAAAGTATAAAGTCTGAATGTCCCTTCCTATAGTTCTTGAAAATGCATCAATTTATTCTTAAATATATTGATCATTAGAAACTAATATTCACTATCTGGTTTTGGTTCTCTATGTCAACCTGCAAAAACCAGTGCTTCTTTTTAAGTTTCTGTTTAAGAAATCTTATTAGTCATCTTATTATGTGATCTTACTTCAGCAGTCATTAAGATTTTGCTTTCTGCCTTTCTGTAGCTTTATTTATATCAAATCATTCACATTTTGTACTTCCAAAAATCGGCAAAAAATATGGTGAAAATCAAGGGCCTGGACTCATAAAGACATGAAAATTGATATCTCAAAACTAAAATATTAATTTTGCTGAATGGTTATGGCCCTTAGAATATGTTGAGAAAAAGACCAGATGAAGTGTTGAAACCAGGCAAGCAATGTGAGAGTAAATACTGAAGTGTTGAAACCAGGCAAGCAATGTGAGAGTAAATACTGAGACTGTAGTAATGTGAACTTAGTACAGTTTTATTGCGCTTAATATCTTACTTTTGCCAACTTTTTAGGAGGAGAAGACCAGGGCAAATGTTGCTGAGTTTCAACCTGATATGAGAATGCTTGGGCTCTCCCCTTCTGATTATGTTCTTCGTGCACTCTCTCAAGTTAACACCAATGACCTAGAGCAGACCTTGCTGGTAAGCTAGAACCAGGGAATTCATTTTCTTGCCATCCTAATATAGTACTATGATTTCTGCAAAAAGGAGAAAAGACCAAAAAAAAAAAAAGGAAGATTGGGAAGTGATATCCATTTCATTGTGATGAAGTATTTATCGTTTAGTGTTGAAAGAGTTTCAGACTATAGTTCTTACAGCAAATTGCCTTTGATTTTAATTTGTGTAATTGAATTGCAACACTTTGCAAGTTAGCTTTCTGACAGCTTGTTCATTTCCTGTGTGAAGTGTTTCTTATGTTACATGCTTGTCTACAAATTTTAGTTACCTAAACTTGAGCAAAACAGCTGTAACATGTTAATTCATTTTGCAAGTCGACCTAATTTTGAGTCCATTTTGCTAGGATTGCATATTGAAATCTTGCCTTAATAGTACATGTCATCCTTGTCATCGTGTCTCTTGGTCACATCTTTGTAAATGCTGCATCTTATTGGAGATTGGTCCATTCAATTCTTTTGTTTATCAAGAATTGCTGGTTCTTTTTTTTTTTTTTTTTTAAATTCTTCTTCTTACAAGGAATCAGTAAATAGATAACTGAAGAATTCCATTGTCGTCTTTTACTGTGAGCATGTTAATCCATTTGCTGATTGGGACAAAGGACAAAAAGAGTGATTTTGAAAAAAGAAAAAAAGAAAAAAAGAAAAAAATAATAATTTGGACCTGTAGTACTTCTAGAAGTCAAAAGTTTTTCAAGCATGCTGAAATTCACTTCTCTTCATCCATTTCTGATTTTCACTTTTGATTTTAATGTCTAATTGCAGTTTTTTTGTTTTATTATTTTTTTTTTTTTTGGGTTTTTCCCTCTGAGCAGGCCTTGCCATTCTCCGATGCTTTGAAGCTGTTGTCTTACCTGAAGGATTGGGCTTCAGTTCCTGATAAGGTTGTTTTCTTTACCTCTCTTTTTATTTTTATTTTTTGCTAGGAAACAAGGATTTTATTAATTAAGAAGCAACGAAAAGTGCTTGAACAACTAAACAAAATCTAAAACTCTTAGGCTCTTAGCCCTTCAGGCCTTACCATTTTCAGATGCTTATCCTATTTGTACTTATAAAATATGCAGAAACATCAGGTATTGCAGAGTTTCAATTGTGAACAAGTCCCTCATTTCATTCTTGATTTCTTTTAACCTGTATTCAGTTTCTCTTATTTACAAAATCAGCACGCTTGTGGATTTTGCTAGGGTACCATCTATGTACTACTGTGCCTATAAAAAATAAGAAAAAATGTATGTTACTATGAACTCCTGCTGCTTGGCGTGCAAGTCAGACAACTTTCACTTTGGAAGGCCAACCTTTGTTGTGATTATTTTGAAATATTCTTCATGTAAACCTTTTTGGCTCCACTATATATTTATAGATATTACTCATCTTCAATTTTTTGAAATCTCATTTTTCATGGGTTTGTTTATCTTGGTAGGGTAAATTTGTAATGCTGTTATAATATACATGTAGGTTGAGCTCGTATGCAGGGTTGCTACGGTGCTATTGCAAATACATCATAATCAATTAATCACTACCCCAGCAGCCAGACCTGTGTTGACTGTTCTCAAAGACATCCTGTATGCAAGAGTCAAGGTAGTAATATGTTGCTTCTATTTAGAATGCATTGAATTTTACAAGGTGAATAAAGAGGGCCTTCTGACTATTGAGTTATTGAACTTGTATCAGGAATGTAAAGATATTCTTGGTTTCAATCTTGCTGCAATGGATCATCTCAAGGTATGCTGGTTGAGTTTATGGATGCTGTATGAACTGTGGTTAGCAAAAAGCTGAGATTTCTCTTTTGTCTTTGATTTCAGCAACTGATGGCTTTGAGGTCAGATGCACTCGTTCAAGATGCTAAAGTCAAATTGCAAGAAATCCGATCACAACAATCAAAACGTCTAGAAGCAAGGACAGAGACAAAAGCCGAAAAACGAAAGAAGAAAAAACAGGAAAAATCAAGTGTGCATGCTTGGACATGACGCTTGAGCGCACATGCAAATTCTTTTAAGAAATAGAATTCTTTGGTGCCTTTACGTTAAAGATACATTAACACCTGCAGGTGAAAATTGCACCGCCAAAACATCACCGGAGTCTTGCAACATTCGTGAGAAAAGTCAGTGGTTCACACATGACAGAGGAGAGTGAGAAAGAGCATAAACCATGTTGTCTCTTTTTGTAGACCATTCAGGTGAGGCCAACTCATGAAATTTTGTTTCCTTTCTTGCAGCTCAAGGCATGTAGAGTTGAATAGGGTTTTGGCAAGCTTTTTTTCCTAAATTTTGTTCTAGTATATATGTTGTATGATTTATAAGCCGGTGGAATATCATTTTTGTGGAGCTAGTTTGACATACATAGATCCAGATGTTAAGTGCACAGATATTGTGCCACATATTTACATAATTTTGCTCTGATTATAGCATATCATCTTTGCATGATGCATTTTCTTGTACACTTTCGATACTAAAGCAACTCTTGCCCACTGGCCTTTTATACCAAAAGCAGAAAAACCGAGTAAAAAAACACTTGGGGTGCAATTGATGAACTTGTACCTAATGAATAGTAGAGCAAAGTTCTTATTATTTGTGTTCGTATAATTCTATTACTCATTGATCGAATCTACATATATTTGTTATACCCAATATTTTTCATGGCTGAGACCTATTCAAATTTAAAATATCAATTAAATTTAAATTATTTATTTATTATTTTTAACATTAATTTTAATTTTTATAATTGGGACAATACAAACCACTTTTTTAAGGATAGATTATTAAATCTTTAAAAAAATTTAATATAATATTTAAAACATGTAAATAATTTTAAAAAAACTTTAATAGTAAAGTAAATCAATCTTTATTACATAAAAATTACAATTAAAACATATAATTTGCACTAAAATTTGATGGATAAGTGATTTATTAAAAAGACTATTGTTATTTATAATCCCATAGGTCATAGATAATTTTTCTTTTAAAATTTTATAGTAATACTATTAAATGTAATTTTTATTAATTATATGGATCTAATTTTGAAATTATTGATATTGTTAAATAAAATTTGAATTATTGATATTTAAAAATAGTAAGTTTACTTATAGGAGGGGTGTGAAAAATGCTTATAGGATTTATATAGTCCTATCATTTAATTAAAAACCTTCTTAAAGTTTGTTATTTGGGTGGGGCTATCGGCACTTAATAAAATGCCCTGAACCCCTATGTTTCAAGAACAAATTTTATTATTAAAATATCTTGTAGTAATTTATATTTAAGGACAAATATAAATTTAACCATCATCTTCAACCTCTCTCAATTCTAACAAAAACTCTATTTTTTTTAATCATATTTTCTTAAATGATATATATTTAAGAACCTAGTATAAATATGTATATAATACAATTAAGTAAATATTATAAACAAAAAAAAAAAAATGATGATAAATCCTCTGAAATGAACTCTTTCCTTTTCCCAATGATTTTCTGTCTACGTCTCAAGTTTTAAAAATACAACCATGCCTCAAGAAGAGTAAGAAGCTGTAAAAATTTCACTTTTCACTACCTGTATACCCGCTTGCCGAAACGCCAACCCTTCTTGTTCAATTATAAAGTCAGTAAACAGAAGTGCTGAAGCAGTGAAGCAAAAACCAGTAACCATGCATGGACTGCAAGAGAATAAATCCTTAAAGCGAAACTTGAGGGAAAAAAAAAATTCTCTTTATTTCTTGCATAAAGAGCTGGAAATACTAAATAAATACAACCTAAACGTCTGAATATATTAAAAGGTATTCAGAGATGATATATATAAATTTGTAATTTTATACAGATTTGATCTTTGAAGAATGAAGCCTTCTAATTAGTTTTAGTTTGAAGGGTATTTCTTGGTATTAAAAAAAGTGAGTAGATTAATAATTTAATTTTTAAATTTTATTAATATCTATAAATTAAAATTGGGTGTTCAAAATATTTTTATGAATGTAAATAGTCTCACTCCTGTTATTAAACTTTTTAATCAACGAACAAAATCCATCAATTCTAGTGAAAGTTTAAAAAGATAATTTTGCCCTTAATATTTCGACTAATCCCACCAGGAATATATGCCAAAAGGTTCGAACTTGTATCTGGGAGAGAGCACACTCGGAGTTCAAGGCTTCAACCACTAGTACCCTTGGGGTTCAAGAAACCCTAATTACCAAACCCTAAATTCTAAATAATTAATCATAAAATTATTGAATACTAAATCATTAATAGTAAATCATGAAGCCTTAAACCACCAAACCCTAAATCTCAAACTATGAATTCGGATGCTAATCAGACAGTTTTCTGATTGCGATAAAGGCTTGGAATGGCAATTGGTTGTGCAGCTTGGGTTTTGGAGTTGGAGCAGTGGTGGATGGCGTAATGTCGAAGATGGATTTGATAAGTGGATGGTTCCTTGATTGACGAATGACAACAGACAAAAACATGTTATGGATATAATTATACCACATATATTTGACGTGGTAGAAGTTATAATTTGTTGTAGTGGATGCTAATTGGATCTCTGATACTGACCAAATTAATTTCATGAGTGGATATGTGTTACTTTGGTATAAGGAGTTGTTTCTTGGAAGTCTTGCAAGTAGACTCGTAAAGTTAGGTCAAGAATGGTTTAAGAATTTACTGCTCTGGATCTAGCTGGAGGAGAAGCTCAGTGGTTGAGAAACCTCTTTACTGATACATCTCTTTGTGAAAAAGTCCATGGCATTGTGATTGCCAAGCTGCAAGCATTCCAGCAAAGAACAAAGTCTATAATGGCAAGAGTAGGCATATACACCTAAGACTATTACAATTGCTTAAATATGTATTTGATCCTTTCACTAAAGATAGGCTAAAGAGCTAGTCATGGATACATAGAGGGGAATGAGTTTAAAAGCCATATAAATGAGCAGAATTAGGTTCAATGGGGAACAAGCCGCTTAAGTAGCCATTTAACACTACCATGTGGAGAATTCGAAGTTGCGAGCTTATTCATCAGGTGTAGATATATGGTGTAACTGCATGTAGTATGAATTTTAAAAGTTCTTAATGGACTTGTGACATCCTATGTCACTTGGGAATGATATGTTACGACATCCCGTATTGTTTGGAAATGATATGTTTGGATAAGTTAAATATCATGTGAGCTTCTTAAACTTAGGCCTTTTGGATTGTAAAACCTGAGAATAAAACCGTGACGGACTGTGTGTCTATAGCGGATAATATGTTAGCTGGAGTGTCACAAATCTATAACCCATTTAGGTCATACTTAATGGAACCCACCTATGTGCATGAATATGAGGTGGGATCGCTTCTATGAGAAATTGCCTTGTTTTTATAACATCTATCAATCTCCAAGTAAAATGCATTGTTGAAACTTGTGAAACTACGAACTCAACTAAGTTTGAAGCTAAAAGGTGCGTAACTGTAAAGTAGATTCATGTTCAAGGAGTTTGGTCCAAGAATTAAGTTTCACAACACGCTTTGTAGATCCTTTCTATCTACACTAAATGTTGATTAAGTTGAGAGACATAAATACTAATGCGTTTCAATTTCTTTAACAACTAGAGCTTCTTCTGTGTTATATTATTTTACTTCTTGTGGTAGAAAATGAAAATTTGAATTATGTGAGGGATTGTTAGAAAATGTTGGATATACTTCAATTTTTTTCTCCAAGTTAGCTACTTTTAATTTCCAACGAAAATTTTCTAAGCGGTTTTGGGTTCGAATGCTAGTAATGAGATGGATGCATAAGTGTATTTTGGTTTAATAACAACTATATTTAAAACCTTTTAAATGTATGAGGTTTTTTTTAAAGAAAACTAAAATGGTTTGAGAATGACTCCATTTATAGATTGTCATCATGTACACATTCATTTAGGTTGCAACCATTCGTTCATACCACTTCATTTATGACCATTGGATTTAAATTTGAATTGTATTAATTACTATAAATGAAGTAACACCATTAATAATACATGTTTCTTTGAAGAGGTATATAGATACAACTATTCCAAAAGTTATGTCATATATAAATATGAATCTCTTAACATTTTATTCTTAAAATTGTACTGACAAATAAAATTGATCAGGATTCTCTCTTGATATGATCTTGCTTCTACAAAATCTAAATAAGTGATTAGTGGTTAATTTTGAATTTTATTTAAATTAATAATAATAATAATAATTATCTATTTTAAATAAGTTTTTAAAAGGTATGGGTAAGGTCTAGATTGATACCCATACCCTACCTATACCCTTTTAAAGGGTATAGATTTTTATACTCATATTTGTCCCACTAGAATATTGATTCACAAATACACGGATACGTGGATATAATTATCATCTTTAAATCCAAACTGTCTGAGAAAAATATATAAGAGAAAATAGAAAGTCCCAATTAAATAAAATTTATCTTTTTTAATTTAAACTTTTTGAATAACAAATGAGAGTGCACATTAATTTTTTTTTTTTTTTTTTGGGAAAAAAGTCTATACATAGAGATAATTAAACACGTGGTGGAAAAGCTTATAATTACTAACAAAGTTTCTTCTGATGCAAATATGTAACTTCTCAAATTAAGATCATCTTTATGGGATACGAGTAAATTAATTCTTTTCACTTACAGGAAGTAGTATGTTACATGGCAATTAAACTACTAAAACTAATAATACGTATAGTAATCTAGGACGAATTCTAAGCATCCATGCCAGAGCAGAAGCCTTGACAGGCACGCAAGGCCGACAGATATGGGAAGCAAATCAAAGAGTCCTTCCAAAATGAAGAAGATCGATGATGGAAATATTTATATATAGAGCTACGTAACAGTTAAAAAAAACAAAAAACAAAAAATAGAGCCTTAATATTTACTCTTCTGATCTACTTGAAATTCTTGCCCTCGAAAGTCTGACCAAATTGCCAATTCTGGGGAGCAACTTTCCTTGATGTTGAGAATCTCCCATCGCTCGCTTGAACTCTAATGGTTAATGACTCTCCACACAGCATTGCATTGGTTTGCCACTTTTGACCCCAGTTTCTTGTCATCTTGGTCCATTTCAAGTTCTTATTACCCTTTACTTGCATGCTAATGACATCTCCAGCGCCTCCTACGTTCCATACTGCGACTAAATTGAAGTAGGGATTCCCAGTTATTGTAAACTTAATCCCTCCTTGCTTCTGGCAAGGAACCCTACAATAAAACTCAAACTACTCAGAATTTAATTAAGCATATCCACAGAAGTAGCCGTCACGCATTTGTCTCGTTGATATATATATAGGGAGAGAGAGAAAAATTGCAGATGCGGTAGCCTATCCATTATTATAGTATCATAACAGTGCAATAACAATGATTTTTAAAATTTTTTTCAGTTATTATATTTGAGTTGTTTTAATGTTCTCATTTTTCTCACTCCATTTATCCTATTTTTTCAACCTTCCGTGATAATATGTTATCACCTAATTTGATGGGCTCACCAAATCAACAAGATTACCTGGTAAGCCTTTCTTGTATAGATATGGGGCTTGTACATTTTAGATGTGGAGATCATGGATTAAAGAAAGAAACCTGCGATAATGGATTGGTATAATGCCAGCCTTGTACTCAGCAATTTGAGAGAAAGCAGGGTAGGCTATGTCGAAATGTTCACGTGGTGGGTTGCACCATCCTCCATTTTCAGCTGATTGATAGAAATTTGGTGGGCAAAGGTTGGTTGCTGTGACAAAAAGAGATGGTTCGCTAGGCTTGCACCATTGAGGATCATCGCTACATTTGATCTCATAACAAGCACCGCAAGTCTGTCCGTTGTTAAACAAAGCGGTGCTCAATGCTACTGTACCTATGCCGTAGCCTTCTTTAGCTACATCTTCGTAACCACAAGCCCCACCTGCATGGATAAAGAGACTTCAATGTTAATATTTTAAATTATATATGAATTATAAACAGTTAACAAATAGCCAAATGAAGAAAGCAGTGATCGATGAAGAGTTTGTTAATGCTACCGAATGTCATTGAGTCTCCTGAATAGAAGGTGGCATGAGCCAGCTTCCAGGGGCCAGGCTTGAATTTTGGTTTATGGTGCTTAGTAGGCACTACTGTATGGTGGTGGCGATCAACTACATGTTGGACTGCATGTCTCCATTGATGCTGAGCATGAGCATGACGATAAGGCAATACGACAGCTAAAAGCAACAATGTAACTGAGAAGGCTTTCGAAGGCAATGACATGGTGCTGATAGAAGAGGTAATTGGCACGGCCCTTAGGTTGTTTAATCTCTTCATATCTTCTTTTTGCTATATTATCTTAGATAATATGCATATATAGTGCTACCTCTTGTGTATATTATTGCTCTTCCTCTCATTTTTATCCTCTCTATTGTACATTTTTAGGTATGAAACATTTAAAAGGATCTGAGTGATTTGGGTAGCTAAAGAGGGTCCCCATTTGCTCTTTGCCTCTCCTTTCCAAACAGAAGAAGTGCCCACCTATTTTGTAGGGATATTTTGCTTCTCAGGTATTGATCATAAATGGTCCTTAGAAAGAGTCAGTCCACACTCCAAAGGATCACATAACTGATGCTATAAATAAGAGTTTACATAAACCATAAGTATATCTTATGAATATAATAATCTGTTGTAACTGAATAAAATTAAGACCATACATGAATGAAGCTTCTTTGTAAAAAAAAAAAAGAGAGAGAGAGAGAGAGAAAAGACTTTGGTTGAAATTGTGACTTCAATTTTAAGTACAAAACACATGCATTCTAATTGTGTTAGAGTGCACGTTTGTGTTAAATCTAACAGTCATCCGCCGATGATGGGGGGTACAATGATTTTTCTAAAATTTTTGGGACAACTAATCGTCCAGCATTCAAAGAACAATACAATTGCTCTTACTTTC
>JANLJB010029181.1:0-10239 GCA_026212285.1 Bursera cuneata | reverse complement strand
CATCTTCCAAAGGGAGAAAATTCTTCTTTTCTTCCAAATTCTCTAGCAAGAATTGGTCAATTCCTTAGGTGCTAGAAGTTCACACCATGGATGCTTATTAACATAGTTGAATTGTGTTGCATTTGTGTAGGTTTTTCATGGTTGATTTTGGTCACAAAGAAGCCATCAAATTTGCAAAGGAGTAGGTAAAATTCTTGCCATTTTCTTGAATTAAATTCACCTAATTGCATGATCCTAGGAATGGAATCCAACAATTGTGTCATATCCATGTTTTAAGTCTTGATATGAATAATTAATGGGTTCATATCAATCTTTGTTGGCCAAAATTTATTAACGCTTATCTTGAGATTCTTGACAAGACAAACCAATTTGAATTACCAAACCTAAGTGCATATAGTCCCACCCCTAATGAAATTATGAAATTCCTATTTCTTTTTACCAAACTTCGAATGGTTTAATAAATTATTAGAGGGTTAGACAATTTGAACTTGAATATTTTACTTAAGTTTTCTACACCAGTCTATATGACCATTGATTCATTGAAATCCATACATGCGTTGATGAATTGACATTAAATATAACTTCCTTTTAACTTCTCATTCACATCCATTGAATTAGATTGAATCAATGGTTATGGATGGATGTAAAAATATTAAGTAAAAAATTTAAGTTTAAATGGCTAACCCGTAACACCCATTATTAATTAAGTACCTTAAACATCATTTTATGTTAATTAGTAGTCATAATTGGTGTAAGCGTCTAGTAATTACATATCACCAACCTGAAACAAAATAAATAAATAAATAAAATACTTATGCAACTCATATGTCACTTATGAATCCTTAAAATTAAGAGTTTAGGCTCATTTTATGTATAATACATGAATTAGGGGAAATAACCAAATTTGGAAGTTGTTTTGATTTTTAGTAAGTTTAATATATATATATTTTTTTGATTGCTTCACCAAGTTCAAATTATAGACAAAAATACTCTTTTAGATGAAATACTTATGCAACTCTTTTGACGGGTTGAACCTGTCAACCAATAACGAGTTGATGGATTCAACATGTTAACCAATTAACAAATAGATGAATAATGTGCTGAACTTGTAGTTAGTTAGGCAATAAAAAAAATTTCAAGACTAAAGTCCAAACTATCCCTTGAAATTTGGTTATTTTTGTACATTGTCCTTTATAATACAAGCTTATGGAAGTTCTTAAGCCCGTAGCACCGTCCATTAATTGATGTCTAAAAAATATTTGTTTTTATTAACTATCAAGAAAATCTTTTATTTACTCAAGTAAAGCTCATTTTTCTTTTCATATACTATATTAACTATCAAGTAAATTTAAATAATTTATTTTCTTAAGTAAAAGCTCATATTTGTTGTTCATATACACTATAAAAATAAGTTTGAAAAATATCCTTATATTTGGCCTAATCAATGATCTTCTTTTAGGGAAAATAGACAATTATCAGTCCTTTAATAAAGAAGCAGAAAGCATTAATATAGACAACTCCCTAAGTCTTGCTCGACTAGTTGGACACTAAAGAGAATTTTGTATGCTAAAACACGAAAGCATCATCTCCAAAAGTTAGTCAATAATATTATAGAGTAGGGGTATTTTGTCGTCAATACAATGAATCAATAAAATTATCTTATATATGCTTTGTCGTATTCCAAACTCTTATCCTTTTGTTCAATAAGATCCAATCAAAGAGCGGATCGAGGCATTTACCACCAGATTTAGAATCATATCTGATACATGTTTGCTTGTTAATTCCCTTTCTATACACCATTAATCATTATAGGAACCAATAAAATAGTGCAACAAATTGTGACATTGGCTAGCCAGATCACTATATTCACACCAAAAGTACGAATAATAAAAATCAATTAGAATATTTCTCTTGTTTAAGAATAGCTGTATTAATTGTAGAGAGCATAGATTTGTAAAAAGGATTTTGGATCTAATAAATGATTCGAGAATTGAATAGTCGTATTAATTGTAGAGAACGTAGCTTTGTAAAAAGGATTTTCGATTGAATTACTTGGTAATTATAGAAATGAGAATTAATCCTATTAAGTAGTAAATTAGAGACAGAAATCTGATATAAAGTTCACTTCCCTTTTACTGCTAAACAACAATCTAAAATTCTTTGAACCAACTCGGTATGTTGATGGGGTGTCTCACACCATTCACTACATAAAATAATTCTCTTTTTTCTTTGTCTTTGTAACCGACAATGTCAATATAAAAATATGCTCTAATGCTGAGTTGGATTCTGAGAAATATTGTGTAAAAATATGTAGAAATATCAAATAAAATATTTTGAAATTAAAATTGTAAGAAAGTGCTTGTCAAGAACGCAGTTACACAAATAGCAGCAGCGGACAGAAGCTAAGAGTCATGAGAGATGTTACAGAAACTGTTCAAGTACGTTCATATAACGCGTAATTGCATGTGTAAAGCCATCATCGATATCATTGAAATTTTAGCACAAAACAGCTTGCGTGAGACGACGTGACCGCTAAATCACTCTCTTGAGAGAAAAATCAAATGTCCCCATGATGCTGCAATTCATTCCAGGAAATGATCGATCTCACATCAAAGGATTCAAGTTGGTTGTTGAAGTCTGCAAGGTCTCTGGTGGGCAATGTAAACATAAATTTTTGGAGTCTCCAAGACAACAAACAGTCTGTATTTTTACTAGTCCAAGCCACATACATTAATTCGATTTCTGCTGTTCGCAATATATTCATCAGTTACAGCCTTACAGGTACATACATTGCTAACATGCAGGGATAAATACTAATATGGGCTAGGATCAATCAGATTGTTAAAATATTGTTAATCTACTTGTCTATTCAAAATTTCAAACCTCTTGCACTTGTAATTTTCTGCTAGTGAGTCATCGTATTTGTCAGTATGCATAACAATTCGGTGAAAGATACAAGTATGGGACACCAAAACAGCAGACAATGCTTGTAGACAGACAATTGTAAAACACCAAAACAGTGAACAACTTAAAAGAATAAATTTGGTGAGTCAAATTGACAAAAATAAAGGAATTCTTGCAAAACAATGAGGTGTTTGTTCCCTATAAATAGCATTCTTCTCCAGCACTTTTGAGCACAGAAGAAAACTTGACAAACTGTGTATACTGGTTCCAACAGTGATATAAACTGCTGAAAACCATTGTGCAGAATGACATTAAAATCGTCAATTTCTGTAGCATTACTCTTCTCTGCGATCGTAATTCTAGTGACTGGTATCGATGCTGGTGGAATTGCTATCTACTGGGGTCAGAATGGAAATGAAGGTACCTTTGCGGAGACGTGTGCCACAGGTAACTACGACTTCGTGAACATAGCTTTTCTTCCCACATTTGGGAATGGTCAGATTCCCATTATCAACCTTGCTGGTCACTGTGATCCTTACAGTAACGGAAGCTGCACCAAACTGAGCACCGACATTCAATCTTGTCAAGCAAAAGGAATGAAGGTGATGCTATCAATTGGGGGAGGTGCCGGGAGCTACTACCTGACCTCTTCTGAGGACGCTAGACAAGTAGCAATTTATCTCTGGAACAACTTCTTGGGGGGACAATCATCAAATCGCCCACTTGGTGATGCTGTTTTGGATGGAATTGACTTTGATATTGAAGGAGGAACAAACCAACACTGGGATGATCTTGCAAGGTACCTTTCAGGGTACAGCAATCAAGGTAACAAGAAAGTGTACTTAACAGCAGCCCCACAATGTCCTTACCCTGATGCTTGGATCGGAGGTGCCCTTCAAACAGGCCTGTTTGATTATGTTTGGGTTCAATTTTACAACAACCCTCCATGCCAATACACATCAGGAAGTATTGGAAACTTGGAAGATGCATGGAAACAATGGACTTCAGATATTCCAGCAACAAAAGTTTTCTTGGGACTTCCTGCAGCTCCTGAAGCAGCAGGAAGTGGTTTCATTCCTGTTGGTGATCTGACTTCCACCGTGCTTCCAGCCATCAAGGATTCTGCTATGTATGGAGGTGTGATGCTGTGGTCTAAGTATTATGATGATCAAACTGGATACAGTTCTTCCATTAAGAACGATGTATGAATTCATGAATTGTTTTTTTTCTCGTTCAGTTTGTATTATGTGTGGTAACTTACTGCAGGAATGAGTTCTCTCATTCCACTTGTATTATATATGCGTGTAGACTTGCTATTAATGTCGTGTGTGTTATCACTATAATTAATTATGTCTTTCCATTAAGAAAGTTAAAGTGTCCATGTGTACTTAAGCTTTCTTTATCATTTTTTCTACTAACTAACATTAGATCTAATAATTTCGCCAAGTTTGAATGGTCAGCTCCATGTACAACTTACTTAAATATTATGAATCAATCTACCATTATTTTGAACCGATGACATAACCTATACAAATTGAAGAAAAAATTAGGAGAAATAATAAAATTTAAAGTGTTGAGTTGAAAAACAGTAGATGCAAAATTTTATTTGATTGTCTAGCTAAAACTGTGGACCGTCGGTTTTTTATAGGCTTGACTTGGCCCATAAAGGCTCTCACGGGCCAACGAGTCATTGTCTGTTAGTTAGACTAATGACCTGTAGGACCTCTTTAATGTTTAGATCGTTAACTCGATGTCTGGCTTATTGGTTAGCTGATTAAAATTTTTAGAATCTTAGCTATTTTTCAACAAACCCCCTTGATTTTTCTTCTTATCACAAATTCCACTATATTAAATTATTCTGTAAATATATCTAATTTAGTTTATTTTATATCTATTAAAAAAATAGTAAGATATTCTATACAGCTTCATCTTTTATTTTATCAGATCAACTTATAATTAATTTGGACAAGATATAATGACAATCTTTGAGAAGTTATATTTTTAAGTAACGATGAAGTATCAAAAACTCTTATGTTTGATCAGATAATAATTAATTACTTATGAGAGGACAAGAAAGTTCATTTTTTACCACTATCCTATATATTCCTAAACCTATGTTGGATTTTGTAATGGTTTGATTCGGGTCAATTGTTTTGTTGGCATCAACTATGTTTGTTAACCAATTTTCTCGAAAACATTATCTTTCAAAAAGAAAATGTTTTACTTTTGAAAAAGAATATCATAAACAACAATACAGAAAAAAATAATAATAATAATTAGAGGTAAGAGTATGAATAGCATCCACTAGATCAACCCAAGGGATAAAATTAGATGTCGATATTTTATTATTTTGTGAGTTCGGATGAAAGAAGCGTTGTATATCAATAATTTCTTCACCAATTTTAGGATACAACTAAATGCATATTACGAAATACACTTGTGGCAATGTGTGCTATATACATATTGTGGAAAGTCCCTTTTTTTCTTAATTTTAGAAACTTAAATTTTTAAAGCAAAAGTAAAATGTAAGACTGTTTTAATCCTAAAAAAGCATTGATAGGGGAGCGTTCCGTCTTAGGGGGAAGCACCCGCGCGAGCGGGGGTTTTTGAGCTAATAGAGAGTTAGTTATATGCTTGCTTAAATACTGGAAATAACTAGTCGAAGGGCATGATCAGTTTTTCTAAAATTCTTCTAATTCTTTCTATCCTATTATTCTCTCTTTTCTTTCTCTATATTCTGGAAGATCAACCATTCTCAAAATGTTTCCATTCTCTTAAATTCCTGAGTCCATAACAGTTCCAAACTGATTTTAACATTGGAATGGATTTGTTAGTTATCAAATCCACTAGATTCAGACCGACATACAAAACTATCTATGATATCATACGTTTCAATAAGATTAATTTGTTTATGATATTTGATGTATATATTCTTAAATTATCCTTCTCGTGTATATATCCAATAACACTTGATTAATTCAAAGTAAAAGAAGAAAATGAATCGAAACATATTATATATGAGGAGGCTATTTGCACCCATTTTAATATTCAAAAAATCTATATATTTGTATGATATATATTTGTCTTCCTTTCGAGATACAACGAAGCTTCATCATACTATGTAGCATTATGGTTTCTACACACTTCGTTGTTGATACCTAAAGATGCCTCTGATAGAAGCTTTACATCATTCTAAAATCATAGCCAAAACCCTCACAATATTACCTGGGATGCTCCCAGTAACATTCAACCAAATTTCTCCTTTGGAAAAAAAAAATCATTTATATATAGCTATCTAGGTCTATGAAATATGAGTTTGAATTTTATTATTTTATGACTATTTCTGCAATAATTCAACTTCCAACAACAATTACTTTGAAAAATCTGAAGGAAATAAAGCCAGCTAGCCATGGATGCGGGAAATTTTACTTATCGATTTTTAAAGAACTGCAATGAAATAAGGACCATAAAATACAAGACATTGAGTGATCTGCAATTCTATCTATATTTTATTTATCTTTATCAAACATCAAATGTTAGGGTGTTCAAATGACATCGAGTCGATTGTAATTATTGAATGGAATGAGTGTATGTTAAAGGGTGTATGGAGTATTATAATATGATATCATTCTTTCATTTTGTCTTAATTTAGTAAATTAAATGACATTGGAAGTAATATTAAAGAAAGTGCATTTTCTTTACGCAGTGATTTACACAAGGACTACATATGTTATTTCTCATATTTTTCTGGTACTATTATCTGTCCATGGAATCCTAGTCTGAACATGTTCATCCTCCTTTATAAACTATGGATGCCGTGTGCTTTCAGTATTTTTGTGCTTTTGACAATAATGGAATCAAAGTATATATTCTTTGCATAAAGGAAAGTTGGAAATCTACGTGCCTTTTGTAGAAGTTTCCCACTAAATATATATTCTGCAAATCTTTTTCATACTTTTTAATTTATTTATTTCCCAACCGAGCCGACTCTATCTTTTGGTTATTCTCATTTACTTTTTAATCATGCTTTATCCGAATTTTTGAGCTGGAAAAATTAACCTAGCTGCCTTTCTTAGTTTCGACTTTCGTTTCTTTATAACCTTTTCAATCGAGAATTCGGAGAATCAATCTAGCTACCCCATTTTGACCTGTTGCTAGTTGCACTTACATAATTAGCGTGCAAAACCATAATCCAATATCAAACTTGATAAATTTATTATTACATATATACATTTATTTAAAAGAAAGAATTGTATAAATGAATCTAAACAAATAGGACAATTGAAAAAATATATATTTTTTTGAAAATTAAAAGTCATGATCATTTGAAGGATGACAAATAGTATCCAACAGTGTATCAGACAAAGTCAAGCACTCGATGAGTAATAACGTCTAAATTTTTTAAAAACATGTCAATTTTGAATGAGGTCTCCTAACTTGGGTTAAAATTATAAAATTTTCTATTTAAAACTTAAAAAAGTACATGTGCATGCGGTTAAGGAAAGGGAAAAATTACTTCAAAAGAATAAAATTGATATTTTTAAGAATAATTCTAGACCTACAACCACTTCATACAATGTTACTTTTACAATCTAAAATGTCACAATCTTATTGGATAAATTGCTACTTTAAAATCTATTTTATTTGTTTTTTATTTCTATTTACCCGGCGATAATAGACATAGTATCACTTTTTTTTTTAATTATATATAACAATATTATAATTGGTATTCCTTAATGTGTGGCTTTGAAAATGTATTATAACAACTGCTATATATACACACGATGGCAGAGATTTCCTAAGCTCATTATTCCAGCATACCATCTTCTTAAAAGTTTAGTGCAACAGTAAGTTGAAGAGAATTGTATAGGTCAAAGTGTCTGTTAAATCTCTTGGAAAATGCCCAACTCTGAAACTCAACCGAACCAACCACCGGAAGGTATATCCCCTAACACCATTTCTAGTGATTAATTGATTTGTTTTATTTTTGGAAGCTAACCTACAATTTGATCTTGTTTTCTTGTTAATTTTTAAAGGATATCCTTCCAGCAATCCCCCCACGGGGAAAAAGAAGTGCTGCCCTCAAACAAAGAAGAAAGGTGACCGTGGCTTCATTGAAGGATGGTAAGTTAAAATTAATATTCATATGTAATTGAAAGTTTCTAAAAGCATAATTTTCCCAAAAAAAAAATTAAAATTAAAATTTCTAAAATTCAACTCTGCTGTGCTTTTACTGGTGCGGCCTTTTCTCTCTTTTGCCTCTGATCAATATTGATGGCACTGAACATATACATTGATTTTCTACACTTCTTGTTGAGTGTTGTTGAGTATAAATTTGTCAGTTGCTTTCCCTCGGTTTGTTACCCTACATGGGTAATAATATATAGCACATTTGATTATTATTACTAAAGGCTAATTAATCATTGTTGTAATATAATTAATTTTTTTTCTTGTTAATTTACTTTATTTTATCTCTATCCAGTTCTACATGTGCTTGATTCATATTATACTTTGTCATTTCTACCACAATTTGCTAAATCTGGCTTCAACGAGGGTGAGTGACAGTAAAATCTTTGAGGTTTGAGATAAATAAATTTCATGATCAGATTTGTAAAAGTGGCTTCTACTATTGAAAATCCCAGGTTTATGTTGACAAAATAAACTTCGTTTAACTCAATCTAATCTACAAAATACTAAGCACAGTCTACAAACAATCCAAACAACTAACCCGATCGAAATTAGTAATATATAAATAATAAGTCACATCATATAAAAAAGACACAATATTCAATATGGTTCAACATTAATTGCCAACATTCACAGATAATGAGAGAAATCCACTAGATCATAGATATACAAGAATATTTGAAATCAGACGTTAAACCTGATATTCCATCTGTTACCTAATATTGGAAAGCCTTGAAACTATTATTGTTGCTCAATCCCAAAGACCTGAAACTATTCCTCGTTTCACCTGCTTAATCTCAATGTTTCTACATCTCTTTCTTCTCTCTTCTTATATCTATTGGAGTGTTAACCATTTATATCTAGTCCCTCACTCATCCTCGATCTGATACTGAACCCTTATATTTATAACTCTATATAGAGATCTTCTAATCCTAACAGGAGTAGAACTCCGATTCGTTATACAACTTTATTTTTCTATGCTTACTTTTTATAGAAGTCAACTTGAATTAGAAAATGAGTCATGATCCCAACATCTACCATTATATATCAAAATAAATAACCAAGAAAAAAAATTACTTCTAAATAGAAAGGGTTCAATGAGGACTGCCAAAGTTGTTTTATGAAAAGAACCCTCCAAATGCCAAAATTATATATAAAATCCAAGTCATGCCAGAGTTTCTAAAATTACAAATAATTAACTGCCAACCACAATGGCCCAACTGATTGATGTTTACAATTATTTTTTTAGGATAACATAAGGACTTTGCTCAAATTTTGAGAAATAATAGAGAGGATAATAGCTAACGGTGGACTTATAACAAACTCAACATAACTTACAGCCTAAAATAACATTAAATGTTGTAACTGGAAACAATGGATTTGTGATTAAAGGTAAACTATACCTACTACAATTAGATTTGAAATTGCAAAAACAGGCATAATTCACAGTGAAACTAGATTTTAAAAATTTTGCAAAACTTGCTTAGAATCATCAATACATCATATGTTAACTCATAAATATCTGAAAAGCTTCAAAACCATCAAACCTTCTTGCCGATGCTCTTCACCATTGCCCAACATTTCTCAAAAGCCCCTTGGTCGAATTCTCTCCAAGACAACACTCTTTTTCTGTGGTAACCCGGATTCCCGGGAACAGTGATCAGGGGTGTTAGTGAAAGATTTTAAAGTTATAAATCTTTATACGATATGATTGTGACGTATACGGGCTGGCACGGACGTGATGACGCCGTGCGTATGTGCATTTATAGGTTTTCGGGAGTTTTCGGGAAAAGAGGACTAAAGTGTAATTTTCATAAGTTCGTAGATTTTTCGTCTTTAGTGCCCGTTTTATGGATTTTAAGGACCACGTGAGTGGAATATAGATGGAAATGAGTTTGTTTTGAGAATCCGGAGTTTCGGGATGATTTCGTGAAATTCGGGAAGGTTTAGAAAATTACAGAAACACCCCGGAGGCCAATTCTATATAAACTACAGAGGAGGCCTGAACTTTCAGAAAACAGCTCAAACACCCCCGGTCACCAGAAATCGCTCCCTCCGGTGACCCTTCACATTCCCGGCGAGTCAGCCGCCACGACCGGTGGCGATGGAACCGTCTCGGCCGCCTGAGCACGATGGCGGTGGCCGTTT
>JANLJB010029180.1:0-13808 GCA_026212285.1 Bursera cuneata | reverse complement strand
GATACTCACAAATTATTTTATTTTATTTTTGTAGTATTAATTTGGGATTAAGAAACATCAAACACGAGATGTGGTTTTTAAGGTGCGTTCTGTTTGGGTTTCAAGTCGTAGAGAGAGTTGGGAGGTGGTAATGGAGGGTGGGGACCAGTGACGGTGGGGGCCCAAAGTATAGTTGCATCCACGCGAGAATGGGACCCACATAGGGTATGCAAACGGAGCTAGCTTGGCTCATATCATCTATCATATGAATCCGTTGCAGAACGAGATTGAAAGAGAGAGAAGCTACTGGAATTTTCTGACAAGCCAAAGAAAAATAATAATAATTAATTAAAAAAAAAGCTTTCTCTGCGTGCAAGATAATCACATCGATCATCTCGTACGAAAACTCATCATTACACACTCTCTCTCTCTCCTCTCTTTCTCTCTCTCTCTCTCTCTCTCTCTCTGAATCGTCAACACTTCACCATTTGCTTTATATATATTGAGGGCTCTGGCCTCATTTTCTTCACTTTGCATGACTCTCAGAAGCCAATTATATCTCTTTCAGACTCTTATAGCCAGCCATTATCTTTCTCACCTTCTGCACTCTCTACCTCCTCAAATTTCTTTTCTTGGATATAGATAAGCTTAAAAAACTGAGTTTGAAGAGAGTTTGACTAGTGTTTGTGCATGGATGGATGCTTCAAGTGGACAACATCAGGTAGGAAATATATGAGAACAAGTTTGTTTTTCTAAGAAAAACAAAATTGTACAGGCTAAGATAGTTCTCATTTGTTAAATTTGCTAACTTTACTCTTTAGTAATTTGTTCTTTCTTTATTTCTTTTCTTTCTTGTAACCATTTTATGGTTGCTTTTTCTAGTACTTGTGATTTGGGATATTGGGTTTTGTTGGGAAGATGAGTTATTTTCTTCCAATGGACTTATTTGGTTACTATAGTGTCTATAAAAGGGAGTTGAGAGAGATTGAAAAGGGTTTTTCTTTTTCTGCTTTGTTTTGGATTTTCTGAAGAGGTGATGAAGGTGATTATGGGTTATGGTTTACATGTTATCTTCTGTAATTCATGTTTCCCTTTTGAGTTTCAAAACAAATATAGCATTTGTTTCACTCTTGATCCCAACATGAACAAAGCTTATTCTTGATTCTAGCTTTACTTTTAAGTAGTTTCCCTTATGGGGTTTGTGTTCTTCAAAAAGATCTTGAAATTTAGATAAATTTTTATTTTGTTGAGTTGCCTATCCTTAAAAATTCTTTATTTTGTTGTAAATTTCATGTTCTTTATTCTCAATTTCATTTCTTCTTAGACACTCAATTTCATTCTTCTGAATAACTTCAATTTCAAGGCGTTTTTTTTTTTTTTTAATAAAAAAAAAAGAATCAAACCATTAGTTTAATTTTCTCTTATTAATCTTTCTTCTGTACATTTTGTGAGTTGATAACATTGTGTATAGGAGTCATTAAATTAAGAAATGTCAGAAGTAGATTTCCTATTATCAGCTTGTTGAAGCATATATAATATTTAATTACGTGATCAATATTTTTCAAGTAAATTAAAGTTTACTTGAGAATCGTTAGACTCTGTTGTCTAATATATGTTCAAACTGGTGTTTGATCAATTCAGGAAATGTCTTCTCATTCACTGGAGAACATGTTGGGTTGCTCGAAAGCACAACAAGAAAGGAAACCTAGACCTCAACCAGAACAAGCTCTCAAATGCCCGAGATGTGACTCCACCAACACCAAGTTCTGCTACTACAACAACTACAGCCTCTCTCAGCCAAGATACTTCTGCAAGTCATGCAGGAGGTACTGGACAAAGGGAGGCACACTGAGGAATGTTCCAGTGGGGGGAGGCTGCAGGAAGAACAAACGATCATCATCTTCATCATCAAAGAGAAGCCATGATCAACCACTCACTCCCAACACAAATCCACTCACCAGCCTACCCGCCTTGAGCTATGACTCCAACGATCTCACTCTTGCATTTGCCAGGCTCCAAAAGCAAGCTAATGGGCAACTAGGGTTTGAAGAGCAAGAATATTCTATTTTGGGAAACTCCAATAACACTCATTGTGACTTTCTTGGAAACCCTAGCATGAGCAACACATCTGCCACATCTCCAGCTTTTCTTGATGCGCTAAGGAGTGGCTTTCTTGACACCCAGAACAGTTTTCAGGATTATTATTATGGGTTTGGTAATGGGAACATGGGAGAGAGTGATAATGGTGCTGGTGTTAGTGGAGAAACGCTGCTGCCATATGGAAATCAAATGAGTAGTACAACTGCAACAACAACAGCAGTAACAGTGACAACAATGAAGCAAGAATTTTGCAATAACAACAGAGAGAGTGAGAACAGGATCTTGTGGGGATTTCCATGGCAGCTTAATGGAGACAATCACATGGTTGGTGATCTTGATTCAGCTGGGAAAGAGAGCTGGAATGGACTCAATTCATCATGGCATGGACTGCTCAATAGCCCTCTAATGTAAACGAAGAAGGCATAGGAGATTTTCTTGTTTTTATCAGACTAAAATTTTAGTTTTCTAATCCCTTTCTGTGTAATGAGATATGTGATATATCCAAATCATGCATCTCCAATTCCAATTCCAGTTTTTTTTTTTTAAATATATTGTTTCCTACTATATTGGTTGGTAATTAAACTATAGCTTATAGAAGATATCAGATATGAGAGTTTTGTTTGCTAACAAAGTGAAGCAGAAGTTGCAGAATTGTAGCAGAAGCGATATAACATCATTTGTCCTATCTTGGTGAAAAGAGTGACAGACTGAGAGTGATGTTTCATGGATTTATTCACAATGAACTCTCTGAAAATACTAAAAAGGTATTATTGTTTTGCAGTGATTTTGTGGTGTTTTTCAAGATATTCTATCATGATTGCTTCTTATTTTCAGGTAGATTCTAACGATATAATAATGGATTATTTAATTCAAATAATTGTATGATAATGGGTTTGTTGGGATTCATTGTTTCCAAGCATTAGAATTTCAGTGAGGCATGGGCACCAATTTCGGGATGGATTTTCCTCTTCCCACCACACCGAATCCAACTTAAGATTTGGGCGTGAGGAAATTGTTCTGCAATCACTTTGAATATTATGCACTTGCCAAGATTAATTAAAATACTAAATATTATATTGTCCGTACATTCATTTCTTTATTAAATTGTGAGTTTAGGACTCAGAAGTCAAGAAAATTTGGGGAGTTCAATGATGGCAGAAGACTAAATTTAATTTTTCTCTTACTTGACTGAAATATTTTAGGAGGTAAAAACATTTAAACTTCTTGTTATGTACATAATTGTCTCATTATTGTTTGCATTATTGATACTCAAAATTACAACTTGATTTAGGAAAGTAGAACTTCTTTCAATATGTACTACAGCAAGAAGGAAGAAAGTCAATTTTCGTCAATTCTAAATTTCAAAGGAAGTTGCTATTTCAAATATCATTTGGGTATTTCATAGAAGCAGTGACATTTGAGATAAGGCATTCTGGCGGGTGTGTACGTGTAGGAAGGCCGACCACTCCATAAGCTAAAAGACTACGAGTACAAGCCAAGTATTCTGGTTGGGATTGGATATAGATGGGGAATCTATAGATCGTAGTAGCTCGCCAACAGTTCATTTTTTTGATAAGGTAGATCGACTGTCCACAATTATAGATTAAAAAAAATTGGAGCTAGGGTAGGTTGAATGTGAAAAGCATTCTGTCCGGGTAACTATGTTGTTAATTGCGTGGTTTGAGAGAATTTACTGCACGTCTTACGGGCATGGCATGGCACAAGAGTATGGTGGGCTTGCGTGCTGGTGATGCTGCCCATTGACACTTTTAACCTTGTTGGGTGGGCCACTGAGTTACTGTATTAAAGTCCAAGTTGGGACGCCCAATATTGACAAATGGTGGAGCCTCGCCAGTCAAATGACACTTTTACCCTTGTTGGGTGGGCCACTGAGATGCCTGCAGTAAAGTGCACGCCATCATTTTTTTTTTTTTTTAAACCATCAGCTCTCAGCTTCATTTATCCATTTGCTTATTTCGATGGCTTTAAGTTTTGACCTCTCTGTATAGTTTTAAAACAGAAATTAGCAAGCTCCAATTGGGTTGTTCTTGTCGGCCACATTTTATTTGGCACTTCTTCCTTGGTTTTTGCTGATGAGGCTTGAAACATAGGTGGGCTTGGGTTCCCGTTGAAGGAATTCGAGATACATACACGTAAGATCTAACATGCATTCATCGTCACTGAATGGAGCTCGAGCACTCTAGGTAGGCTCATTTGGCTCTTCATTTCGGGTTTTCCTTTGATTATTTCGTCAAACACAGATGTTGGCATGTCTTTACAACTTATCTAAGTTAGGCGATAAAAAATATCTACATTAAATTTATTAAAAATCAAAAAAGCCTAAAAGCCTTCGTGCACTCGAGTGGTGGTTAAGATATTCGTTCTTGACTTGATATGCCACCTAATTTGCTTGAAAACTTTTTTTGGGGACTAATGAACCGGCAATTAGATACAGATTCACTCCGGTTATCTAAGGTTATGATCATGTTAATACATCTATTGCCATCAACGTTTTTCTCCCACTTTCACATTGTTATAGAAAAACGAGTAAATCAAATGCCACTGGGAAAACCAAACTTCAGATCAAACACTTGCTCAAATTCAGGAACTTAGAGAGCTGCCATTGATGCTGAATTTATTGCAACTTGGATGACGGTTCAAGCTGGTGCAAGAGTACCACAATAAGATTTTGACGAAAAATTGGGGCATACTTGTAGTCTTATGCTCAAAGTACTGTAGCCTCACTGTGACTTGTCCAGGCTCGTGAGCTGGGACCAATTACTACCATTGTTCCAGTTCACCCTATTATGAACACAAGAAAAAAGAATTGCTTCTTAGTTACAGTTAGGATAATTGTTTAGACTAGGCTTTCCTCACCAACCCAAGAAGCAGTAGCCTGAATTTCAAGGCAATGCGAGTCTCATGCAACAAGAATACCAATAAAAACTATAACAGAAGAAAAAACACAAGTTCAGGAAGTAGACGTATTTCACAAGTAACATCAATAGAAGAATACCAACTAAAGCAATTTTCTAATAACCAAAAAGGGGTGCACAAACCATTTCATTTAAATGAAGAAACAAAATTCCTAGTAGTCTCAACTGTCGTAAAAATTCTCTTGATAGCAAAACACAGGAAAGATAAAGGGGATTAGGGTAAATAAACTGCTCCAAATCGATCCTGAAACATTGAAAGCAAGCGTTCAGGACCTTGGCTTCTCTTTCTTCTCCTTGAAGAGAGCCAGAAGAGAAACACCTGAAACCTTGACAACCTTAAATCTGACACCAGGAATATCTCCAACAGCATGTCCCTTTCGGCCAAATCCTGCAATTAGCACCTCATCCTGCATGCCAAGCAAGCAAAATAGTTCTCAAGTCCACAACTAAGGGAAGGCCAAAAAAAAAAAAAAAAATTTTAACACAAAAAGTTAAAGCAGCATTTAAATTTCGTAATAAAACTCACATTTTCTTCAATGTAGTTCAAACAACCATCATTTGGCACAAAAGCTGCAATCTTCTTTCCATTCTTAATCAGCTGAACTCTGGCACATTTTCTAATAGCAGAGTTTGGCTGTTTTGCCTCAATTCCGCTGTAATCCTCAGTCAGTTAAAAGCATGTCAATTGTCACTCATTATGCACGAAATCATATCTTTAAAGAAAGCAAAAAAATAATACACTAAGACAAACAAAAGACAGCACCCTACATTTTCTCAAGGACAATGCCTTTGGCATGAGAAGACCCAGCAAATGGCTTCTTCCATTCATTGCCAAGGTTGGATTTTTTATATGCCTTATCAGCCCACCTTTGATTTCTACGGTGGGTCTTCAACTTGCGACCAGCTCCCATTCCACGTGTCTTCCTACAAACAATGTCACAAAATATCAATCCATCACAAAATATGAACACAAGACTTCTCCTAATCAGCATATATCAAACAGTGAATTTAATCCAGTGGAAATCAAGTTCCAAATTGGACAATCCAGCAGAATCACCCATAACATATTCTATCACCGAAAGATTGACAAGGAGATTTTGAAACCATTGCCTTTTACTCATAAGATTACAATCACACAAAAAGCAACAACCCTGGTTGCATACCAAAAACATTTCCAATAAAACTCTGAATTGAGAAACTTAACACCACAGCATAATCAATAAAAATCATTTCCTCACATATGATATTTCACACATAAACACTAACCAACCAAATCAACTTCCACAACAATATTGTAAAACATCATTTCCGGCTCTGGACACCGCAAGAATAGAGACTAACATATATATATATATATATATATAAAATAAATAAAACTCAAAACTCCCCATACCTTCATAATTAAAAAAAGAACTATCAAGTGGCCTCCGAGATCTTGGTGGCTATGAATCATCAAATGGAGTTAAAGCAACCCCATCAAGAGTAGCAAACATAAATTATAACATCACCGGCCCATTATTATCCTGTCCTATAATCAATTGGATATTTCTATTTTCACACACTCATCAAACTAAATAAACACCATCAAACAAGCATTGCATCACAGCATCAAACAATAACAATAATCTAATCCTAAAATTCACATAAAATAATACTAAATCTTAGTGAATCATAACTAAATTTACATGAGTAAGATTTCATATAATAATATCAAACAGTGAAAACATGGGAGCAAAGTTTCCGGCAAAATTATAAGTTTTTTCAGAGAAAACAAACAGACGCCGGAATAAAAGAGCTTACCCCATGGTGGCGGTTCGAGAAAGCTGCCCGGCTGCGACGAAAAAGTTCCGGAGCTATAGACCTGCAAGAAGTGAATGCTACCGACGCCGCCAACACCACCTTAAAACCCTAATTCTGAATTTATAATTTTTAAGAAGCCCACACGGGTTATTGTTTTAGCGTTTTTTAGAGTGCCCCTTCTATTTTGTAGTTTAACAAATTGGTCCTCTTCTGGTTTGTAATTTTTGTTGGGTCTGGCCAGCCCAACAAGGGCCCTTTTCTAAATGCTGCAAAAAATGGTTTAATTTTTAAATTTTTTTAAGTATAGTTTAATAGTTGTCTGTGATTTCATGATCTCATGGATATCAAAGGTTATAGATTTGCTTGGGTTTAACTTGTTTTTTTACTATATATATTAATATAGAGAGACAATTTACACCCATTGCAATGTTCAGAATATTAAATCACTCTATACACTCATTTACATAATTTAAAAAATTAAAAAATTACTCTGCACACCCTTAACATTTTAAAATAGCTCTTCAAATTGATCTTTTTATTTTATTTCATTAATTATTTTCACTCTTTACACCCAATTAAATATTTTTCTTTGTTCTTACCATATCTTTTCTTCCTTACAAGCTACACCTTGAAAAAAAACAAATTTCTTGAGTTCACCCCCTAGAATTACTTTTTGTATTTGCTGCCCCTTTAATATTTCTCTATAGAAATTAATTTTACTAGAATTATTGCTCAATAAAGAAAAAAAAACTTTTACACCATCGCACTGCTGTCACCCCAGTTAAAAATTAAAAAACGGAAAAACAGAAAAAATTCCAACAAAACACTTAGCATTCATGAGCAGCTCAGGAGCAATTTTACTGTAGGAAATCTTTCATCGTGGTAAGAGAGATTAAAGGCATATATTGCGGTAATATTGAGTTGACAAATTGAAAAAGCCTTGCTTCTAAAATGGTGAAATCTTCGTGTTACTTGTAATGAAAGTCTAATATGATCCCATAAATGCGGGCACATTGCCAAGGAGATGCATTGAACAAGGCATCATACTCACAATATCATTGGAAAATTACTTTTAAGAAAGAGATATATTACAAGCAGTGATGACATGAAAAGAGATAAAAGAAAAAGGCTTACATGTAGAAGTTCTAAGAGAACAATCAGTGGGATTTTAAAGAGCAGAAGTTAGCCATTACCAGCAAACCTCAACCCGTTAAAGGATGGCTCAAAATCCAGAAACATGTCTTAGGATCAACAAGTCATGAAAGATGTGATTACTTAAACCATACATATCCGTTATAATCAAAAGCAAGTGAAACTCAATTTCCGTATGCCATTAGCATAATAGGCATTAGTACAATATAAATACCACAGGATAGCAAAAAGACTAGAATAAGCTTAGTAATTACTGCCACCACATTACTATAAGTTTGTTTGGAGAGTGCATTTTCACTTTATAACAAAATGGATTGGCTCACATTGGCTGTTCACATATTTGGAAGTATCTGCTAAGATAAGCAAAAAATGAAACACATTGTTAGGACTGGGAAAAGAGAGAAATACAATACTGAAAAAGTAGAGTTCATTCAATTTTCACTAACATATTCCACCTGCTCGTATGGTTTCTATTTCTGCGGTTTCTTCCACAACACGCCGATTTTCTTGAGCACATTTCCATTTTTCTTCTTCAGCAAATCATAATCAATATCCTCAGAATAAGGTGAACTAATATTTCCTGTCACATGATTATAGCCGCTGTCCAATGAGCCACTTCTCTCCATAATTTTTCCATTGTTCCCACCTGAAAGCATAGCAGCAGCTGCCTCTGCAGCCTTCCTCCATTGGTCAGACTGCACTTTTAGCCTTCTCAACTCAGCCTCTGCTTCAGAATTTGCCAGCTGTGCTGCCTCAAGCTGCTCAGCAACTCTTGCAGCCCTTCTGTTACTCTTCTCTGCCTCCTCCATTGCAAGTCCAAGCTTCAACAGAACCTCTTGCTTTGCTGCCCTTGCTGCTTCTAGTTCTGCATCCACCTGATTATTCACTTTATGTGTGTCCATTACCCTCTTGTTGATTTCCAACTTGAGCATCTCATTCTCCTCAGAAATATTCTGCAGTTCTGTCTCCTTATCCATTAAATTTGCCTTCAAATCTGTCACAGCTTCCTTGAGTTTCCTGAGATCATTGTCCAGTTCGGATTCTCTGTGGCACGACAAGTTTTTCTCAAATTTCAGGCGAAGCTCCTCATTCTCCTCTGAAATCCCCTGCAATTCAGTTTCCTTATCCATCAGGTTTGCCTTCAGTTCTTCAACATCAGATTTCATTTTGTCTAATTCTGCTTCCAGTTCAGCCTCTCTTATGCTTAACCTAGATTTTATCTCCTCCACCAATTCATAAGCACTTTTTATCTGCACTGTGCTTTTTATTTGCTCTTCATGGAATTTAGCCTCACTAATCTCGAGAGCAGATCTTAACCTTCCCACCTCTGACTTTAAACTAGAAAGCTCCCCTTTAAGTTGGTTTGACTCCCTTGTCTTCTGAATTTCTTCAATTTCTTGCTCAAGTTCATGATCACTAGCACAATTTTGAGAAAGGTTTCTGCTAGCTTTATTCATGTCTGCTTCAAGTTTGCTAACGAGTCCTTCTAACAAGTTTACACGTGCCCTTGACTGGCCTAATTCTGAAGCAATGGAGTTGTAAGCTTCAGTAGCTTTCATACCATCTGCCCTCAGTGCCTCAACAGATTTTTTAGCAGTTTCAAGTTGCATCAGAGTTTCACTGGCCAATGCTTGCGCCTGAGTTTCAGATTCTTTGCTTTCCCTTAGCTGGTTTTTCATGCTCTCCACAAGAGAAAGAGTTTCCATCAGATTTTGTTTCAAGCTCTGGAGTTCTGCATGTGCTGATTCTGCATGTTTAGTCTGTGCAGCCTCAGATTCAGCTAGCATATCAAGCTGAGCTTTAAGCTGCTGAATCTCATTCAAAGCAGAGGCCAAGGCAGCTGAGTTAACTGAGTGCTGCTTCTGGACAGCCTCGAGCTCAGACTGCCAGGAGTGGTCAGGTTCTTGGGAGATGCTCTGCAGCTCAATAACAGGAGCTTCCTCAGACCCAGACAGCTCCAGAACTTGCTTTTGGGATTCCTCAAGCTTCAAAGACATGGCTAACAGTTGTTTCTTGGAATCTTCTGCCTCTTGCTGAGCTTGATTCTTCCATGATTCAGATAAACTCAGCTGATCCTTTGCCTTCTTCAAATCCTCCTGAAGTCTAGAAATCTGAGATTCCAATTCAGATATTCTGCTTGGCCGCTTCTTCTGGAGCAAGAATGAAGAAATTTTGAAATATTCAGCAGATTTTAATAGAACTAGCTTAATAACCATCATGTACAGTAAGTAGTGCAAACATATTGACTTCAAACTCTAAAACTATGGCACTTATTTTGATACTTGTGAGAAAAAAAAGGACTGAAAGTACAGGTGATACTCTGTGGAGAATAATTTTCATAAAATAGTTAAGAAAGTACAATCAAATCACATAAAGGTAGAAATATACAGGAAAAGAAGAGAAAGTTTACAGTTTACATGGCTTAAAATGTCCTAAATCCACAGAAAACAGGGAGAAAAGATCGCCCTCTGTGGAAGGAATTAAATCATTTCACTTTCCCAACCTCTTTCAACTACCTGTAGTAAATATTTGACCAAATTCTTTCAACGACCGATAAAAATTAACAATCAACTTAATGAAGGACCGGATGGGCTCCTTGGCCATAACCATACAAAGAAAAAAGAATTCAACACCTATTTTATTCAGTAAACTACTAAAAGTAGGGAGCTAGTCCTAGTGACCATAAACTAATTATTTCCCCAAATTTACTTGGAAATTATATTTAGCATTTGAAAGAAACCTTTAATATGCAAAACCCTTAATGTTAAAGCTATTGTACTATTCTACAAACTAATCTCGAAAACTGCAATTCTCAGATTATGTAACTGTAGCACCATTATTTAACTCCATTATGTCGAGTACCTCGGTCGCTGGGCTTCTGGGTGACCTGCGTTCAGCAACCTTAGGGCTTCTCTCTCTTGGTGTCCTACAAGTTTGATTTGATGAAGATGCAGACTTGGTCTCCAATGCAGTTGTACTGAGTTGGCGTACAGCTCGAGGAGAGACCTTTTGGGGGGCTTCTGAGGAGCTACTTTTACTATCATAAGCAGAAACAAAGATGAAAGATATCAGCATTCACATTAATAATAAACAAAACATTGAGATATGAACAGTGGGATTGGCTAATCTGCCAGGAGTCTCAGTAAAATTGTAATTTAAAAAAAAAAAATTGGAAGCCCACATAATTCATTCTGTCATCATAATTTTTTAGAATCACACTATTCCCTACTTCCCATGAAAACCATTAGTTTCTACTATGTACCTTGCAATTGTGAAATACCAATCAACAAGTGATGCATTTGAGTCTAACTTATTACAGTTAGGAAAAAGGGAAAAAAGCCAGGTAAAACAAAAGCATTACTATTGCCTAACTAGCAGGCAAGGAAACTGAAGCGACAACTTATGATCTTAACAAAGTTCAAAAACTAGGAATCAACAAATAAACAAAAATTTAATTAGTTATTGTCATAGTATAGAGCCCTGTATGGTAGCGTTACTCCATTTATGAGTCCCCCAAATGGGACCCAGCACATGCTCAAGTAAATGCAAGAGGTAAGGCATATACCTTAATCTTTGTTTTGATGTTGAAAAAGGAACAAATGGAGCTTAAGACTCTCACAGGCAAGTTATATTAGTGGTAGTTTGATGGAGAAAGCCTAATTTAGAATTCTGTACTGAATTCACCACTCAGTGAAGAGTATGATGCATTATGGATATTTCCAGAAACAAGACAAACTAAAGCAATTATAAAAAGGGTTAAGAGTTAAAAGAATATCAAGAAGAGGCTCCCACAACCAGAATATGAACACATATGAACAACACCCATCAATTTCCAGCACAGAACTTCACTGTGCACCTTTCATATTCATTAAACCAAATTACTATATATGGGAAACTGAGATAAGAATTCACAAGTTGCCTGAAATATTATAAAAACAAAGAGAAGAAGCAGTCATAAAGGCATCAGCCGTCAGGACTTACCTTGTTTTTGGGGTCAGCATAATGTAATAAGCCTTCTAGGCACGAAGTGAAAAAGAAGGATTTATTTGTGCTTCAATGCTGCCTGACCCACTACCCCTGGAAGAGATCAGAAAATATCACAAGCTGAGACAAGAGAATCCAATGCCAAACTGCCAATGTGCATGAAGAAATTAAATGGGTTCATGAAGGAGAACTACTCCTTATCATCACCACATATGAAGCCATAAAAGCAAAAAGATATATTAACTAATATCAAACTTACCAAAACAGAGATAAATAAATAATAAACAACCAATCGTACCAAAACAGAGATAAATAAATAATAAACAACCAATCGAGAGTAAAAGAAAACTCTCAAAGACATGGTCAACATAACAGTAAAAGCAATCCTCATCCTACAAACTGAATGCTATCCAAGTTCTACCATGCTCATGACTCATTACACTCCGGACCCATGAGGACCAACCGCCACAGAGACAAACAGTGACAAAATCTCAAAAATGCCCCTACTACAAAGACAAAAGACAGTAAATTTAGTCTCATGAATGAAAAGGGCATTATGGTAATATAGCATGCGGAAGTTTCTGCCTCCATTGTCGCCGTGAAATAAGGCCATTACACAGTGATGCTTATAAAAGTATGATGTGGGGCTATCAATTTCAAGAACTCAAAAAAAAATTTGACGAACCGCTCAAAGTTCAAACCTTTTTACTTTCTCTTCAGATAGCTTGAACACATAAACAATCTGTTTGTTTCCAAGGAAAATATTATCTAAGAAAATTTCAGTAAGGCGAAGGAACAAGAAAATTAACTAATTCCATGACAAATCACAAACCTCATATAAAATCTCCAAAGAAGATCTAAAACAAGAAGACCAGAAACCAGCTAATAGCTCTCATGTATATGCAGAAAACAGAAGTAAACAATGCAGCTTAAAAACCCAACACAACAAACAAGATTGAATTTTTACTCTTCAAATGACTTGATAAAGTGAAAAGGGAAAGTATGAAATGTACAAATCAACCTTTTTGAGATTCGCTTTGCTTCAAAAAGTCTGGTAAAAAGCCTGAAATCTTTCAGCTATGGAGCTCCAACTCCAACACACAAGTTACGTTACTTTTACAGTAATTAAAAGAAGAAAAAGAGTTTCAAACACAGCATCATTACCCATCAAAAAGGAAAAGAAGAAAATTTAACTAAGCTAAGAGAATCCTTACTGAACAAACAAAGCAAAACATAACCAGAGTTTAGTTTAGTAGAAGAAAAAGAGAAAAAATATATACATAAAACAAAACAAAAAAAAAAAAAACAAAACAAAATGTAGTAGAAAAATAGTGGCATTGGTTATAATAGTTAAGAGTCTTACCAAGCAGAAGTACTTTGGTGGAGAAGTGCTTTTGGGTGTTAGAAACAGACAGATTGGAATTGGAAGCCGAAGAGTAGGAAAGAGCTGTGGTGTGGTTTGCTCTGCTTCTTGTATGCGCAGTTACCAAGACACTATTTTATCTTTATTGCTTTTCTTGTTTGTATGGTTTTTTGGACGCTTTGAGCTGCCAATAGAGAGAGTAGGTAGAGACTTGAAGAGAATCGTGTCTCTCTGACGTTTTGAAAACTTAATTATTTATTTAATTAATTAAAAATGTTTGACCAATGAACCGCAACATACATGACCATACAGTGTCGTTTTATTAATCCGAATCATGAGTTAATGACTAATTTCACATCATATTTGCCAAACATAAAATCAACCCATTTGAATATTCATAATATTCTATAAATTTTAGATAATTAAAGTTCAATTACATTATTATTGGGGAAATGACTCTGACCCCCCAGTTAGATTACTCAAAAACAAGTAAC
>JANLJB010029179.1:0-13801 GCA_026212285.1 Bursera cuneata | reverse complement strand
TTTTCAAATTTAATAAAAAAGTTTATAAATTTAATCTTATTTAATAGTGTAATTAGAAATCTCTTTTAGGTTAAGTTTTTATTTTTCTTTTAGGGTAGTCTCGTATAAGTTAAGATCTCAAATTTATGTATTTTTGTTAAAATAATCTTTAAATGAAGCTAAATTGCATGATTAAACGAAGGAAAGGGTAAAGTAGTAATATGACTTACTGCAAGTGATTAGTTAACTAACTAAAGCTTTCTTGCCATGTGATAGAAAAGAACCTCTCTTTCTCTGTCTCTCTGATGCAGATCTTGAGATAAATAAAGTCCTTCAACACAAGCATCACCTCCATTGCCATTTCCAGACCTCTGCATCAGGAAATGGAATCTTCACTCTCCATTGCCAGGCTCAGTAGCTTCGCCGTTCTCTTCTTCTTCTTGCTCTTTTCCTCTACTTTTACTTCCACAGGTCAGACTCACTTCCCATTACAACTTCTTTCTTTCTTGTGTTGTTCGGATCACCATTTCGTGTTTTTCATGTGTCTCTGTTGATATACGAATCTGGGTTCTGGTTACTTTGAAAAAAAAAAAAAAATTTCCTTGAATTTTACTGTGTTTAATACGAGTCTAACACGTTCTGCAAGTCTTTGTGTTCAAATTTGGTGAAATGGAGAGATTTATTCCGAAAAGCTTTGATCTTGCGAGTGAGATTATGTTTAAGATAGGGTTAGTGATATGCAGGGAGAGAGACAACTCATTCAGTGAGTTAGAGTCAGTATTAGTATTGCATTTGTTTTGATCTCTAAATGGTTAAACATAAGCATACGAGTTTGTGATGCCGCCAAAGAAGAGTAATGTTTATCACCAATGGGATTATTTGTTTGTTTTTGTCTTATATTACTCTTTTATTGATAGGAACTTGAACTGATACATGGCTTTCTAGTGAAAGTATGTGGTGATCTCGTAATGAATTTTACACTTGATTCTGATCAAAACTTTTCAGTGGGGGTTAACAGGGAACTGAAAATGAATAAGGGCTATGTTGGTCGGTAATTTGTGATTTCTATTATATGTAAAGGTCAACTTGAGGGTCAAAGGGGATTAGTTGTGTAAGAGAGTCGGTATTTTTATTTGTCTTCCGCATAGAGAAATATTATAGTTGCTTTTGTGGTTGTGATTTGTGTCTAGTGCTCTATGCTTATCTTATATTTCTCTTTCCCTTTCAAACCTTAATTAGAAATGTTGAGAAGTAAAGATTTCATTTTTCTTTACTGGATGCTTTTGCAGAAGCCTATGATGCACTTGATCCGAACGGGAATATAACAATTAAATGGGATGTTATGAGTTGGACTCCAGATGGATATGTTGTAAGTATTAGTTAATGTCACATTCTTTTATGGTATAAATCTACTTGTTGAAGATATATTAGCTTTGGAATGAACTAAAGCATTAGATCGCGATTCAACTTAAAACATATCAAAACATTCACATCAAATCAAGCAAAGAAAATGTCTCATTTGAACTCAAAACGTGGACCATTTAGACGTATCCTAATTTTTGTATAGTGCTCGTTCACTCTTTTGTATTTCTTCTTTTCGATTTGATGACACTCTCTTTGTTTCTTCTAAAAATGAAATTAATAATTAAAAAATATATATATCAAAGAGTAGATTATTTCAGGTTGACTTTAGTTCAGAGATGAAATTATGAGAATTTAATCTAGCATTCACAAATTACCATTTCCATTTCCTTGAATATGTTCCCAAAGAGTTCACTTATCATTTTGTTTTGGTAGGCTGTTGTTACGATGTACAACTTCCAACAATATCGCCACATTCAATCACCAGGTTGGACATTGGGGTGGACATGGGCAAAAAAGGAAGTCATCTGGAGCATGATGGGAGCCCAAACCACAGAGCAAGGGGATTGTTCAAAATATAAAGGGAACATCCCACATTGCTGTAAGAAGGATCCAACAGTTGTAGATTTATTACCAGGGACTCCCTACAACCAACAGATTGCAAATTGTTGCAAGGGGGGAGTAATAAACTCATGGATACAGGATCCAGCAAATGCGGCAAGCTCATTCCAGGTGAGCGTGGGTGCTGCTGGAACAACTAACAAAACCGTTAGAGTGCCCAAAAATTTCACACTAAAAGCCCCAGGACCTGGATATACTTGTGGGCCTGCAAAAATTGGGAAACCAACTAAATTTCAATCGGCGGATAAGAGAAGATCTACTCAAGCTATGAGTAAGTTACTTGTTTTAACTCTTTAGATTAATAAAGAGGAGCACAACTGTATGTCTTTCTTTGGTATCGATTAATCAATCTAGCTCCCTGATACGTCATTTTAGCCTTTGATATGGATGCGTGCGTTGTCTCATAACATGTTAATAGCATATTATCTATATGGTTCAAAGTGTGATAACAAATGTGTTTCTTCTTATTGAGTTTTTGCAAGTATTAATTTCTGAATCTTTATTGGGTTATACCGGTCCTCACTAATTACCCACATTGTTACATATTAGGAACCTTTTACTTCATTAAACGGTCTGAAGCTTGAAGTAAGATGTAATGAGAACCAATAAATTTTGTTCTTAATATAAATAACATAATTTTCAGTATTGTGTATCGTTGTTTAAACTTAA
Organism: Bursera cuneata; assembly: GCA_026212285.1. NCBI lineage: Eukaryota > Viridiplantae > Streptophyta > Magnoliopsida > Sapindales > Burseraceae > Bursera > Bursera cuneata. The sequence goes on along the minus strand of JANLJB010029179.1, from coordinate 11,170 downwards.
ACATGTTTGCATCTCATGCAGTGACCTGGAATGTTACTTGCACATACTCCCAGTTTCTGGCTCAGAAGACACCCACCTGTTGTGTTTCTCTTTCTTCCTTCTATAATGACACGATAGTAGGCTGCCCAACTTGTGCTTGTGGCTGTCAAAACAATATAACAGAATCTGGAGGCTGTGTTAAGTAAGTACTCTGGTTATCTTATTTTTTGTATTTTAACTTCCTTTTTCTTTCTAAATATTACTTAATACTTTTTCTGAATTTCTTCTGATAATTTCTACCTCATGACGTCTTGCAGTCCCAACTCTCCGCATTTAGCTTCAGTCGTTAGTACTGCTGGCAAAGCTGTCACTAAACCTATGGTCCAGTGTACCAGTCATATGTGCCCTGTCAGAGTTCATTGGCACGTCAAGCTTAATTACAAAGAGTATTGGCGTGTGAAGATAACAATCACTAATTTTAATTATGCAATGAATTACACTCAGTGGAATCTAGTTGCGCAACACCCCAACTTTGATAATCTCACCCAGCTTTTCAGCTTTAATTACAAATCATTAACTCCTTATGAAGGCTTAAGTAAGTAACTCTGGCCAAAAATTAGTTCAGTTTCCTGTTAAAAATCTACTTAAATGAAATCTATTTGTGATCTTTTTTTTTTTTTTTTTTTTTGACAAATATGAATTTTTTCTTTTTGCAGATGATACAGCCATGCTATGGGGTGTTAAGTTTTACAATGATTTTCTCAGTCAAGCTGGTCCTACTGGGAATGTGCAGTCAGAGCTATTATTCCGAAAGGACCAATCAACTTTTACTTTTGAGAAGGGATGGGCTTACCCCCGAAGGATTTATTTCAATGGTGATAACTGTGTGATGCCACCTCCAGATGCCTACCCTTGGTTGCCAAATGACAGTTCCCGGCCAATTTTTTCCCTACTTCGTCCCGCCATTACTATCCTGGCATCTTTGGTATTCTTATTGGCTTATGCGTGATGAATTATATCTAGGGCAGTTGGAAAGGCAAATTGTTGGCATTTCTTATAGGCCATCGTGTTTGATAGATGCTGAAGCTTGTGTACTCCAGCTACTTGGGTCCAATGTGCTGGTGCTGCAGCTCTGACAAGATGATACAAATTGGGTTCAGGGGTGCCCTATAGCCTGTCGTTACAGAAATCTGCTTTATTTAATTTATGTATTAGAATTAGAGATTCCTGCCATTTTTGTTTAGAATTTTTTGTTGTCCTTATGTTTATTTATATATAACGTTGATCAAATTGTTTGTAGAAAATTCACTAGTGTTTGTAATAAGGAACCTCGTGAAGAAATTATAGTTGATAGATGATGCTTTTCCTACTTGTTAGCATTTTATGTCAGTCATAAAATTTGTTTTAAGTTCTGAATGCAAAATACTCAGAGCAAATGTTTACCGCATAGAATGAAATGAATGTTAGTTAACTTCCTGCTTTTAAATAGCAACAGACGCATCACTTATGGACGGTGAAAAAAATGCACTTTGACCACACCACAAAACTTGCGAATATTACAATGTTGAGGACACGTGTACTTATTTATGCACTAGCTCTTTCTTCTCAGCTAAGAGATTTCTACAGCTGAAGGATAGCACACTTACCTTATGTTCTACTTCACAGAAGCAAGTTATGATGGTGTATACCTGTCGTAAAAAGGCAGTCCATCCTTCAAAATCACTCTGCTTTGTCCGATTAAAGTGTAAAATGAATATCCTGTTTTGCTAACAATACAGTGGTCACCAAATGGATAGTATCATCAAAAGAGCCGAGGCTGCCATGCTAAAAAATGTAATTGGATTTGCACTCGCTAAGCTTGGCAGAAATGGGTATGTGTCAGGTGGTGGCAGCATGCATTCATCCCCATTGAAGTATACTTTCCGAGGAAATCCCCATCCCTGCTTGAAGGTGAATGTGTCCTTGTTCTTCTGTAGGAGCACCTCAGACTGAACATTCCCTTGTGGCCCAGCTTCCATTAATAGGTCATTGTAGAATTTCATGCCATAGAACATACCAGTGTCATCTGCGCATAAAGGTCAAGACACTGTAAACAATGTTCTATTCTGAGGTTGTGCACCTGAAATTAATAACAGTTTAGCTTCGAGACTTACTTATAGATTCGTAGGGGACGAGAGGCTTGTAATCGAAGCTGAAGACTTGGGTGACATTGTTGAGATTGGGGTGCTGTGCAACGAGTGTCCACTGTGTGTAGTTCATCCGATAGTTGAAATTAGTGATGGCAATCTTCACACGCCAATAATCCCTATAGTTCAGCTTCACATGCCAATGAACACGTATTGGGCACATATGATGTGTGCATTGTAATAATGGCGTGTTATCCTTTTTTGGAGTATTTACTCCCTTTCTGTGTGCTTCCTTTGAGTTACTCCTGCATTACCAAAATCCAGCACCAAATTGGCCACTCATACTGGAAAAAGAAGGCATATACCAGAATTGGCAATTAACACATTTGAGATGATTTTATAGTTACTGTTTTTACTGTAATCTTTCCCCTCCTCATACTCTAGAAAAAGTGACTTCTAACACTACCAGAATTCGTAATTGATGCATGCTGAATCGCTTTTCAGTCACTGTATCTGCTGCATTCTTAATGTAAGGAAGTGTATCCGGAAATTCATGAAATGAAAAAGGAATGGGGAGCTTACATGATGCAGGAGCCGCTTTTCTTATTCTGGCAACCGCAAGCACAAGTTGGGCAAGGAGTAATTGTTTCATTGTAAAAACTTGAGAAGGAAACGCAACAGCTTGGGTTCTTTGAAGCAAGAAACTGTGAATAAGTGCATGTAACATTCCATGTCACTGCATGCAAAGATAATAAGACAATATAAATGTTCTATAAATCATCATAACCAAGTTTCAACCTAAAAAAAAAAAATAAAAAAAAAGAGATTGCGACAGAGATAAGCTTACTCAGTGCTTGAGTTTTTCTCCTACGATCAGCGGTGAGGAAGACTGTCGATGGCACGACTTTCGCAGGGCCACAAGTGTACCCTGGTCCTGGACCAAACAGAGTGAAATTCTTGGGCAGTTTCACTGTCTTATTTGAAGTGCCAGCGAGTCCAACACTGACTTGAAAGGCTGAGACTGCACCTCCAGGATCTTGTCCCCATGATGCCACAACACCACCCTTGCAGCAATTGGCGAACTGCTGGTTGTAGGGAACTCCAGGCAGCAAGTCAACAACAGTGGGGTTCCTTTTGCAGCAGTGTGGTATGTTTCCCTTGAACTTGGAGCAGTCTCCTTGCTCAGTGGTTTGTGCACCCACCATTGTCCAGATCACTTCCTTCTTAGCCCATTGCCATCCAAGAGTCCATCCAGGAGCGCCAATATGGCGATAAAGTTGGAAGTTGTTCATTGTAACTGAAGCCTGGTAGAAATCATTGAACAATGATTAATATGATGGTTATGCAATAAATTACAGGCATAGTTTTAGTTGAAGTTTGATATATCAGACCGAAATTATGTTTGTAAATATTAGGTTGTCCAAATTCAAACTAAAATCAGCATTTGAGCAGATTCCATAACCATCTATATCTTCATGTTATATTTGGAACCATCAAACAGAAATCTAATCTTCCTAGAAATGTTATACTAAATCATAAAACAAGTTTTCCATTTGAGATGATGACACTCACCACATAACCATCTGGTGTCCAAGACATCACGTCCCATTTGATCGTTACATTGCCAGTTGGATCCAGTGGATCATATGCATCTAAGATCATGAAAACAGAAGCCAAAACAAATAGATGAGCTGATAAACTTAAACCACAAACGATGTTTAAAATCTTACACATTTCATTCTTAGGTCCTGAGCAACAGCTTACTTGCATGAGAAAACATGGAAATGAATATGGCCAACAATGTGAACTTAAGTTCCAGGAATGAGTGGAATTGGCGCCTTTGGCAAACGACATTTTTGTGAAGTGGGTGGGAAGAGTAAGATGATTCCATTGCCAGACGTTCACCGGAACACATATTCTCCAGCTAGGAATCAACGGAGACAAGCAGCTCTTTGTACCAGCATTGTGTTAAAAAGGAAAAGGAATGGAGATCATATGGGAAAAAGAATGCTTGAAGATGTCTCACCAACTGGTTGTTAGGTAATATATGAGATACTTTCATCACCTTCTCTCACACATACCTAATTTTAATTTTATTGTCAGTTTTAAGTTTCTGCATCGTGAAGCAACGAGTTGGTGAGGAATAATGGAAAAGCTGGCGCGCAGATTATGAGAGGTTTGAACACAACAGCTCAACTCTCAATCTTACACATAAACACACACACCCACATGTATTTAGCTCATGTGAGCCTGAGGGATACGTCAGTGTAGGGACCTGCTTAGGAAACAAGTTTCTCCGCTTTGAGGCACTGACTTTCCCACTTTAAGTCAGTCCAGTAACCAGTGTAGCTACTCTGGTGCTTATATATGCTTAACCATTGCTCTTCTCTTGACGCACAATTAAGTTCTCATATGTAATATGCAAGGCTGGCCTAAATAAATCCCCAAACGAAAAGTTGACATCAGTTTTTACCCTCCTTTTCCATTATATGTTGAGTAAATTTCTGTGTGCTTGCAACAGTAAATTGGTAGTTGATTACCAACTTATCATCCAGCCTGTTGATAAATGATGATCTAAAAATAGTATCCCGGAAAGGTTTTCATGATACATTGGAATTTTCCGATCCTAACTAGCTTGATTATGGTAAGTTGGTAACGGCTCAAAAAGTAAATATTTACACATCAAAAGGTTTCCAACCATTGACATTTCTAGGTAGAAAATTAAGTAATTAACCAGGTGATCATATATATATATATATATATTTTTTTTTTTTCTTTTCTTGAAGTGCTAAGTCAAAGATATCCTGTCATTTATCTAGAAAGCAAGTTGGATGGACTAGTGGGTTTTATGATGGTTTTGGGTTGATCTAATAGTAGCAGATCCTGATATCAAGATGTATTGAAGTGAGGGGTCAAAGTTTGGTCTAGTTTTGCCGTCACTAGTGACAGGAAGGTGCTGGCGCGGTGGCACCAGTGGTCTCTCCTTGTCTGATTTTGACATGTTAACTTCATTTTAAGCCGTTAAAATAGTGAAAGGTATGCAGTAGCTATCTCTGGTATCATTTGCATGTCACATATGCCCTCATGACTCAATCAAATGTTTGAATTTGCAAGGCTTTTAAATTGATAATCCTCATCAGATATGGGTAAAGGTATTTTCTTTTTTCACCTCCATAATTGCAAACCAGAGTTTCTACACATTCTAATGGAATTACTCACTTCATGGAAATGATCATTGGTCCAACCAGGGCTCGCTTCTTTGATTTATTTTTTCTTAAGGCTCTGTACATGATCACTCAAAACCGGGCAACTCATCCCATCTGTTGGCTATATTTTAAGCATTCAAGAGCAAATAATCACATTCTTTCTATTCAATCTCATTGCACTCGAACCTCTGCCGCTTAATCACCAAAATGATTAATAGTCACAATTAGGTTCAGAGTCCAAAATTTCCCCAGTTGATTCTGCAATTTTGCCTGCATTTCCTTGTTGATGAACATGCATATACACACTGCAACTTTAGAAGAAAAAAGTTTAGCTCCTCTCCGGTTGAAGAGAAGTTGTTAGGTAAGAATAAATTAATGATAAAAGGAACTAGAAAAGCTCTTACTGTTCAATGATGGCTTTTTCCACCATAATTATGCCAAGTTGTGCACTTGTGCAAGGTTAATATTTAGTAATCATATTCACATTAGATCTTGTAATCATTTTTAAGTATCTTTTCAAATAATCCTATCTTTAAAGACTTGAAATTTCAAAATCTCGACTAAATTGGTGAAGTCATTATTTCAACATTTAACATTAGCTTTCTATTATAGCAACAGGGGCAGACATACACATAATATACACAAGTATGCATGTACATAATGGACGTATACATGTACATTCATGGGAATGTATATACATGAAATGTATTTTTATAATACATGTATTCATGTACTACTTCAACCCTTCAGTTCTCAGAATGCCATTCATCAAAGAGAACATACCTGTTCCCGAAGATTTCACTTTTCTTAAAAAGGCAAACTCTCTTCTATTTTCTTTGTCTTTTATCAATCTCTATCTAGTCAATTAGTCGCTAAAAGGCTAGAAAAATCAAAAGTAAAAAACCAGCAAGAGCAGATGATGCGATTGGATTTCTGTGAGCAGAGTTTGGTAGGTATGGATAGTCTTCAGGAAGAGGCATCTTGCATTCATCACCATTAAAGTAGACTTTTCGAGGAAAAGCCCAACCCTGCTTAAACGTGAATGTGTTTATATCCTTTTCAAGAATCAACTCTGACTGAACATTTCCATCTGGTCCCGCTTGCATTAGGACATCATTAAAGAACTTTGTACCATAAAACATGCCAGTGTCATCTGCATATTCAAGATGTACCAGAGTTAGCCTCAGATTAATTTACTTCAAAGTAAAACAATTTCCACAGTGAATTACTTCTGCAGTTGATTAAGAATGAAACATTACAATTACAAAAATGTTTGCAACAATGTGCATGAGCCACTAGCACCTAGCTTCAAAAGTATGTGAAAAACCACCCAACAAAAAAACGGCGAAAGACAATTGGAAGAAGAGAAGCCCTTTTACTTCATTTTGTGAAGTAGAATTTGATATATACAAGATAAGCTTCTCATACCACTAAATTCTGGTATTGGGAATTCCTAGAACAATTGCCTAACCCTATTTCTCCACAATAGAAACATGGTGAATTCATGTTTAACTTATCGCTTAAGCTTTATAAGATACTTGAAAATCGTTTGTATGAACTTACTTGTGGACTGGTATGGGATCAGTGGCTTGTAGGCAAAGCTGAAAACTTCAGTGACATTGTTGAGATTTGGATGCTGGACAACAAGTGTCCACTGAGTGTAATTCATTAGGTAGTTGAAATTGGTGATTGAAATCTTCACTCTCCAATACTCCTTGTAGTTGAGCTTCACATGCCAATGCACCCGGATTGGGCACATATGTTGCGTGCACTGTAGAGCTGGTGCATTACCTGTTGCTGTCTGCATTCCCACAACACTCCTTATCTCTGAACCACTACTGCATTACGTCATAGGTTAACAAATTACATACTTGAAATTGAATTACATGTTCATTTAACATTGATTGAAGAGAAATTGAAGCATTTCCATGTAATTCTAAACGAATTCAAGATCGAAAACAGGCTTACGTGACACAATTGTTTTTGTTCTGGCAGCCACAAGAACAATTCGGACATGGGGTGATAGTTGAGTTGTAAAAAGATGACATTGAGACGCAACAGGTTGGATACCGAGAAGACAGAACCTGAGAGTAAGTACATGTCACATTCCATGTCACTGCAAATAGCAAATTGAAAGGTTAAAGAGAAGAACAAGACTATTATTCAAAGCAGGTATGAAACAACCAAGATAATCATTTCAATTTATCAGTTATTCTATTTCTTCACTACTATAAGAAGAAGAAGAAACTGAATGGATTCCTCAGAATTCGCTTTACGCTTTACACAAGCGTCCTTGACCCTCACTAATTTGCTTTAGGACGTCATATAAAAGTTGATCACTAATATTTATTTATGAATTGGTTTTAAAAAAAAAACAACATATCACTTGTAACTGTAAAAAGAATTAAGCTTACTCATTGCTTGAGTTCGTCGACGCCTATCAGCTGAGAAAAAAACAGTTGGTGGCACAGTTTTTGCTTGGCTGCATGTGTAGCCTCTTCCAGGAGCAAGCAACGTGAAATTCTTTGGCAGTCTTACCGTTTTATTTGAAGTACCGGAAAGTCCAACACTCAGCTGAAAGGAAGAAACTGCAGCAGAAGGGTCTTGTCCCCATGATGCCACAACGCCACCTTTGCAGCAATTGGCAATTTGTTGGTTGTATGGGACTCCAGGAAGCAAGTCAACTACTGTGGGATTTCTCTTACAACAGTGTGGGATGTTTATTTTGAACTTGGAACAGTCTCCCTGTTCCGTAGCTTGAGCTCCCACCATTGACCAAATCACTTCTTTCTTAGCCCATGTCCATCCCAATGTCCAGCCAGGGCTCGTGATGTGCCGATACATTTGGAAGTTGGTCATTGTCACCACTGCCTGAAAATTTATCATCTTAAGTTCGAATCTCTATCATATTTATCTAGTAATCAATATTAAAGAAAATGATCCTCCTTTCCATTTTTTTTCTTTTCCTTAAATACTAATGCAATCACCAGGAAAATATTTGATAACTTCTAAAATTTACTGGATAAAAGACATCCACTTTGTCTCTGGCTCTGGCTGTTAAAGGGATCTTAATAAATAGTTGCATGCCATGAGATAGTGATTGTTACTGGTTAGTTTATTTTCTGAATTAGAAATTTGATATAGCTGGTTGTGTAAGTCTATTTGGATTTTTTGTTTATGATGTTGAGCTTAGTATGTCAAATGCACAATAACTTGTTCGTAACAAAAAAGAAGACAAAAGGAATCAAGTTGCAGTATACTTACTACATAGCCATCTGGAGTCCAAGACATAACATCCCATTTGATGGTTATGTTCCCAGTTGGATCCAGTGTGTCATATGCCACTAAATTAGAATGGCAAAAAAGCAGAAAAGTAAGAAAAGAAACATAAATGGAATAAATCTTTCAATTTGGAGTTTCATGCATGAATTAGAAGCTCACCTGCATGAGAAAATATCATAAAAACAACAAAAGCTGACACAACAGGATATGCATATCTGTTTAAAGCCATGCTTCAAGTTCACCTACTGGGTTCTCTCTGCAAGAGAGTTAGCATTTATTCAATGAAAGAGTTGAAGTTGAATCAAAGAATAATTGTTTAGATGAGACTCACCTACTGGGTTTGTTGGGTACTTCATATCACTGTCATCCTATCATTTTCTCATCCATTTATATCAAGTTTTTATATGTTTGTGTCAGTTTAGGCCTCCTAAAGAAAATCCTAGTTAGAATAATGACTTAGAACACGCGAGATGTGCCAAAATGTTTGACCACAAAAACTCATCTAGAAACAGCCGAGATATAATTTACCCAGATGACACAACTTTTGTGATTAAAAGAATATCTACCAAACAATAAAAGACTTCACACACTTCTGAACTTGGAATCACCAAGCTACCATCATGTAATTGAAACTGATTGTGAGACAGATAATCAATTAACAGATCTTTGCATTCACCAGAATGTTGAAAGCAATCAAATTCTGCACTTGTGGTTGTACATACATCAAAATTCATATTGGAGTGTACAAATTTCAAGTCCTAAGAGAGAGTTAAAATAGTTTATGTATCCAAAATTATTCTGTCACTATTATTATTTCAAGGAAAAAATTTGGTTGGATTAGAGTCTGGCTGAACCCTTAGCTATGTTCCTTATTAAAATCTTTGTGTGAAAAGCAAACCATTTTACGTGTACATTAGGAGAATATGTTCATTTAAGTGATAAAAAAAGCTTCTTAAACTGCTTACCTACTAAAATAAGTATTTAAAAATCGAAAGTAAACCAGCTTCTAACTTCCTTTTATATTAGTCTCATAAATATAATTATATGTTTCGTGCAAGCGGTGGACTTTAGCAGAAGAACAAGTCAACTCCAGTTGGGATGATCATGACCCATTAACTGCCTATCACCGTGAAAGGATTCTTCCAACATACATTTTGACAAAGGGTGCAGTTCTACTCCAAGTTTTTCCTCACTGCAGATTTGGTGTCTCGAAACTGCCCATTTGATTGATGAAGTAGGAGAGGAATTTTGATCCAAACTTATATATATTGCTTTAGCAGAAACATGAAAGAATTGCACTTCAACAGAGGAAGAACCAAGCCTAGACGAAATAGTAATAAATGATAGAAATTAAATTGATGCCTTGAGTAATGACTTTCTATTGTGTACTGATATGGGGTTGTGTAGATGGCTATTAATAGGGAATTGTTGGTCCAATCATATTATCATAGAACCCTGGATAGTACCTTGTAACACATTAATTTGGAAATCAATCTGAACAATTTTCAGTTTATTAATAAGATTGAACTAATTGCAATAGCTATTAAGATTATTATGAAAACAAATTTTTGGTTCATTCAGAGAGAACTTATGTTTTCATCTGATGCATTTTCAAAAGGCATGCCCCTGGTGATGTACTTTTGGAACATTAAAAATTGCGTATTAAATGGTTTGACTTTATTTATTTATTAATTTTTCCAAGTTTATTCTTTTTGTTTAAAGGGAAACAACAGGTTTGAAAAAATCTTACAGGGATTGTTCAACCTACAAGCTCTATTAACTTCTCTAATGGGATTTTATTTATTAATTTATTTTGGTCTTTTAACCTCTTACCACTGAGGCAAACTTCCCAAACTATTTGGAAAACAACAATCTTGCTCTGTTGAGGTAAATTTCATCATATCTTGTGTATAGCCGAATGACTAAGTACAGATATGATGAAAAAAAAAGGGAACAATATACATCTATTAAATCATAAATGTTGTTATTTCAAGCTTCAGAAATTTAGTCCTCTGTTAGCAAATTCCCATCTCAATTCTCAAACTCCACCCATTATTCTAACTATATGCTACAGCTTAAAACCCAGAATATTAGCTTCTTTTTTCTTTTTTCTTTTTTTCTCTGTCACATTCTATAGAATTCCATACTTAAGATTCCTAATGCTGGAGGTCTTTTTACGTAAGATTCAAATCAATGTTCTTTATTTATGCAATTGAGATCCAATCAGGAATCTGGCAGCATCGCTTGTAGTAGGCTGACTTTCTAACCTTTTGTTGGGTACTCGAGATTCTGCTGTCATATCGTAACGCAAGCACAACACAAGCACATAAAAATGTAAAGTGAAGATTTTCTCATTAGCAAATTGAACCAGGAGGTATGAAGGAACATTTGTATAGGGCAATGGTAGGAACGGAGCCATGTCTAGGCTTGACTTGACCATGCCCCCTATCTTGAACAAAAAAATCCTTAACCATGCTAAGTAGTTTGGGTAGTATACAGTGTAATATTATAAAATGAGTAATTATCATTGACCACCCTTACCTTTTTTTTTTTTTTTTTTTTTTTTTTTTTTTTTTT
>JANLJB010029178.1:3798-13801 GCA_026212285.1 Bursera cuneata | reverse complement strand
ATCATATGGACATTTATCATAACGTAATCCAATTACAATGATAAAGACATACAATTTCCTTTACTCCAAATATACCACGTATATTCACAATGTGATGCTCTGGAGCACAAATCGTCTAACATTTAATAGTTGATGTAATATCAAGGCATGACATATCACTTCGGGTAAAAGGAGATGATGTCACATAAGATACGACGACAATTGCTCTAAGGGTTGCAACCATCAGGATGATAAGGATAGTTCTTGATCTCCTCGGTAAAGAGAATTGTTCATTTTTGGATCTGAAATGTACGTCATTATTAGGGTAGACGCGTAACCAACCCTAGGCCTCGTATGTGACATCAGGTATAGGATTTAATTATATAGAATTACGCTTGAAAAAGGTTATATGCATCTTTAGATATTTTTAGAGAATTGGGTAGACACTGTACTTTGCTAGAAGCCAACCATGTCTTGTAAATCGGTAAAGGTGTGGTACATTTTACGCGTATATAGGAATGGTCTGGTAAACCCGATTTATTGTCAACATATACAAAAACCTAATGGGTCAATCACTGAAGACTCACTGAAAAAGAATTGACATAAAGGATTGAAATAAAATTAATCTAGGATTAATTTCGGCATTAAAGAGAGAAATTAAATTAATTTGGAATTAATCAAGTTAGTAAATTTTGTAAAGAAAATTGATTTTTTCTAAAAAATTTATTTACGGGCTTTTAAACATATTTGATATGTTAATTTATTCATTAAATTGTTTAATGGACTTGGAAGTTTATTATGGGCTTAAAAGGCCAAGTAGATTTAATTTTGGAAATTAAATTACACGGGCCTAGGTTATGTTAATGGCTTGGTCTATTTACATAGTTTTATTAAATTAGATTTGATCATATAAGCCTAAGCCCATTAGCCCATTTATATTGGTGTAGGACATGATGGACATACTAAAAGCTATAATGGCAATTTTGGAATTAGCCATTTAATGAGATAAGCCTAAGCCACCAAAGAAATATAAATGTGCCAAATGTTATATTAAATACACTATTCACTCTTTTCCTCCTCTCATTGTTGGATTGCACATCTCTCTCCCTCTTGAAATTTTGTCTTTAAAATTTCTCATTAATTCTAGCAAATTGAAATCAATTTGAAGGTGAAGAGGTGTTCTAGGCTATTAGAAGAACATCATATCTCATTTTGGCAAAGTTTGGTGGTGATTTGATCAAGGTTGGACCAAGGAGAAACCCATATCAAACTTGGAGCTTTTGTGAGTTTTCTTTCCACCAAACCTATTCTTTTACATCCTAGATGTTGATACTAGGGTTAATTTTCATCAGCTATAATAGTAGTACTAGTTCTAAAGTAATATAGCTACTACTCTCCAACCCTATAACATCCTAGTAATTGTTCAAAAAATAACTATAATGATCATCACCAGTCACAACCACAAGCGTCTTTTGTACTTCATTACCAAGCTACAAACACCATCTTGGTTGAAGATTTCATAATAGCCCCCAACTCAGTTATGCATATACAGGTTTTTTATATTGATTTTTTGAAGGATTGGGAAGACATCATAGATGGTGGTTACAAACTGAGGATTACAGTGGTTGTTTCAGAACGTATGCTTTAGAGTTAAAAATGAGAGATTTAGATCATCTAGAAGGGAGAAGATGGATGTTAGAGACTTGCAAAACTTGAAATAGAGGTTAGTGGGTGCTAATGGGTTTGTCGACGAAGCCAATCCGATGCTCATGTTAATTGGTGGTGTTTAAAAGAACTTAATGTTGATTTTGACAGAGTATTGTTAAGGATTGAATGAATTTACCTAGGGCTTGAGAGAGACTTCATATTTATAAGGAAAAAATGGGTTGCCAGGTCTCTACTTCCTATAGGGAAAAAATGGGCCGCCAGGTCTCTACTTCCCATTGGCTACTTTGCATTCTAATCACATGTGAGCTTGTATTGAGTGCATTCCATTTCTGTCATTCATCAACCCATGCACTTTGCTTATATATATATATATACATGATTTTATTAATCATTGACCAACACATTTTGAATCCTTTGTTAACACTAACACTATAATAGTTTTGTTAGAGATATCCTTTAAGAGTACGACATTTTCTGTGATTATGTAAACAATTTTATAGTTGAATATATTATGTTTTGTTTTTTCAACCATGTTCACTATCTCTAATAAATATCAATGACGAAGGTTCCAAAGCTTGTATAATGATAAAGTTATTATTTCTATGAAGTAGTCAAAAATAGGAGACAAAACTTTATCATAGCTCAAATTATAGTTCACAACTTATCAAAAAAATTGGGAACTCTGTTTGAATAAGATCGTTGTGTTGTTAACCCAAGGGTGTAGCCTAATGGTGGAGGCCTCGAACTTAGAGGTGTACTCCCTTCCAAGTCCAAGGTTCTAATTCTCTTGGTGTACATCTTTTTGAGGCCATACCCGCTAGAGTAAAAACCAATGATTAACTAGCCCGTGTTGGAAAACTTTTGGAGACACGGGGCACAGGTCCCGTGGGTTTAGTCTACGTGGGTGTAAGCTAGTCAGGACACCCACATTTAAACAAAAAAAAAAAAAGATTGTTATGTTGTTTACCTATACGGAGATGTGAGTCCTAAATCAATAAAGTGTCAACTTTAGGGTAAAAACATTTGTGTATTGTGAATAAATTAAACAAGGACTATATGAAGTTTATGTTTCAATATAAATATTATAATGTAAAGATAAACTATATATCTGAGCAACTATAAGACACTTATCTTAATCCTAAGTAGATAATGTACGCTATGGTCTTTGACTAGAATATAGTGTTAAACCTTTTATATAAAGGTAAATAAGTTGGCTAGTTAGGATTTTAAGATTTATAAGTTAGAGAATATTATTTCATAGATATATAATACATGCCTCTATAAGATGTAAAGAATACTGACTTTTCAGGTTTTATAAAATCTTGTATGATAAATATTAGTTGATTGTTTTATGAAAGTAGTTTATTAGATGTAAAACTCAAATCAATAATAAAGATGTAATTAGGGGGGTAAAATGATAATTTTTTGCCTTTATTATTAGTGATCTTGAAGGGTACTTGTGTAAACCTGTTGTTCAATAGATAGACTTAGAGGAATAACTTAAACTGATTAAATTTTAATTTTTTTTTGTTAAAACTGGTATTTAATTTAAGAATATAACTTTGGGACGTTTGATGGAATAAACCAGAGTTAATGGACTAGGCACGCTGCATTTATAAGATAAATGGGTATTGTGTTAAATCTATTAGAACTTGTAATTAAATATATCTACTAAAAGTCCCCTAGGTAGTTATTTGATTAATTTGAATCTGGATTGGAAGAATCAGTTTAACTAATTGGTTTTGTTTTAACAGGCTGATGTATTAAATTAGATATAAGTGAGTTATTTTAATCAATTGTGTTGAATATTAATTAAAGGGGTTTAATTAATCGGCCTTGGGTTTTTTGATTTATTAATTGTTAATTAATTGGGCCGTCTAGGGTTTAAAAACACTAATCTTTTTATATTATAGAGTCTCACCACAATTTTTGGAAACTCTTAACCGAATACTTATATTTAATACAAATGATTAAACTAAGACACGACAAAAGCTTTAAACACTTTGAGTGTCATTGCCCCTTCATCTTGATGCCTATATATCGTGTTCAGAGTACTAGGGTCATACCTGAGAAGCCTCAATAGTTCACAAATCGTTACCTTAGTGGTTCTGAAAACCTCAAGTAATCCAGAGTCCTACTATTTCTATGGATTAGCTTGTAAATAAACTGAAAAATCCCTTATTTGATGTGATTAAATTTCCTCCAGAGTTCCAAGAGGATCTCTTATTCATGACTTGCATTGTATGATGTTTTGCCTTTATTGTTAAGTCTACCAAGACTCTATAGTAACACTTCATTGAAAAATCCCTTGAAGGTTTGGATTTACTAAATTATGTCCCTCGGTTTCATGATTTTATTAAATATTCTTATAATTCAATTTTTATTTTGATTAAAAAATATATTTTGAATTGAAATTTTATTATAAATAATGTCTTTGAATTCTCTAAATTTTTTTTTTTTAAATGGTAAAATTCTTGGAAGACGTAAAAGGCATAATTTAATAGAAGCTTTAAAAGTCATTTTTAAACCTACTAATTTATATTACAACCGAATAAAAAAATCTTAATCCTAATTAACATAATTTCCAAACCCATCCTACATATAAAACATAATTTTCAAACTTAATAACCCTAAAGTCTTAAATCCCCAATGCAACTAATTTTCCTATTCCCGTGGCTGCTATGGTTGTGGGCTTCGTATATTCAAGCAACCACCTAATGGTTTTGCAGTCAAAATTTATGGCCAAGTTCCTGGGCCAATTGAAAAATATGGGACGCAAATGTGGCTAGCATTCTAATTGATCCTTGACTGCGACCTTCAATCTTTGTATTCAGGCCTTTTGTTAATGGGGAATTTACTCTGAATATTTCAAGAAAACACTAAATTTAAAGTTTTTATTAAACTAATATTTACACCCAAAAATTTAGGGGTAACTATTAGACTTCGAGGAATAAGTATTAGTTTAGTAAAAATCTGAAATTAAATATTTTCTCAAAATTTACCTAGAGAATAATTGTAAATTTCCCTTTTATTAACACGCCTATGCTGAAGATAATATCATAGGTAATGCTCACGACATGTGGATTGCCACAGTCATAATAGCGAATGTTGTTGCTGACTCTTCCTCCTTGTACTCTTGCTTGGGTACGAACGATGAAGTTGGTTATGGAGTTGTGGCATTGCTACTACTTTAAGAGATGGAGCTTAGTTAAGATAGAGGGGGGCCATGTAAAAAAAATAATACATATATAAATTAAAATTTTAACTATTAACCCCTCCAAGATTTGAGTTTTTATATTTGATCCCTTCAAAAAACTCTACCAAGCTCCGCCACTGGCTACTTTGGAGGTTGGAAGTCTATTGATCTTCTCTTTAGTTTACTTTGTTTTTATTTTCTTCTAAATAGGGTTTTTGTTTTTTTGTTTTTGCTATGTTTCTAGAGCAATAATTCTACATATATTGTATAACTCAACTCATACAATTTAAGATGGTATAAAGTTATTGAATAGATGTGTCCCACTTTATTTTTTAAAATTAATTTATTTTTGTTCATGCTATAAATTTATGTTATCTCGAGTTATACGCGTTGGATTGTATAACTTGGTTGTGCATGTAGTATTATTCATTCTAGGGAGCATGCTTGGGTGTATGGCTGGTGGCATGTAATGGCAGAGTAGGCGGAGGCTGGTGGGTAGATTTTGGTGTAAATATAGGTGTTGGTGCTGCTAGTGATGTGTTGTTGGTGGTAGTTGATGGTATTGTTGGGTTTTGAGTGTAGCTAAACTTTAATTTTTTCATTTTTTTTAATTGACGTTGATGGTTAAGTTTTGAGGTTTTGATGTAAACTAGAAGTTGTTTTGTCTAAAATACTTGTTTTACCTTCCTCTCTTATATTTGTTAACTAACACAATTTGATTTGTAAATTGATTAATTTTGTGTACCTTCAAGGTCTTTTTTTTTTTAATCAAAATGACAAAATCTGTTTCCAAGTATCAATAAACCAAACATCAATGATAGTTAGTGATATTGTCCCTATATAAAATTAATTATATAGGATATTATTTGTCTTTTTATTTTTTCTATCAATATTTCGTATATTATGAATGTGTAAAGGTTTGTTTAGTAGTCTATTAAAAAAAATTGTAAAATGGACTGAAACCAATAGGGGCATTTAATTTTTGACATGTTTTAAAAAATTTAGGTATCATAATATTTTGCTCGACGACAAACATGCTCAACAGTGTAAGACGTTAGATACTAGTGTCCGACACCATTTGACAATGTATATCAAATGTCATATGATATCTGACAAATAACTATGGGTCATGTTATTTAAATTTTTTAAAAATGGTTCAAATTTTAATGAGATCCTTAGGTTATTTTTTTAAGATTCTAAATTTTACTTACACCCCTAACAATATGGTTGCATCTATGTCGAGTAAAATCATACATGACATTAAAAAAAAATTGACCATTACTTAAAATACGAAGAATTACTTTGATAATATGTTGGATGTGAGTGTGAAAAATTAAAAACATTTTGGCTAAATTTGGCCGTGCTTTCCATCGCCACTTTTAAAACTTTTTGGGTTTGCAAAAGCCAACAGCGACAACAAGATCAATATACTTTTTCCACATATTGTACGATATTTATGCTTTTGATAATATTCCATCTTTTCTCCTTTTCCAGTCTTTTCTTTAAAAAGAAAAGATTAATTATTGGATCAACTAAAGACTTCAATTTTAGTTTAATATTTTAGTCAACTTTGAAATGCTTCTTTTAATTTTTTTATTATTAGTTTTCTCTTCATTTATTTATTGTTATTTCGAGATTATAGCCATAAAGGCTTTGCCCGATTATATAATCGTAAAAATAATTTTATTATATATATATATTTTTATTAATTCAAAATCTTCACAAAAAAGTTAAAAATTAATTATTTCAAAAAGAAGTGTTTTAAAAAAAATATCTAGTCAATTTTTAATAAATTAGGAGTGAAGATGTTAGCTACTTTAACTTTACAAAAAGTATGTTTTTATATAATGGACTGATTTTTACTAGATTTAATGGATTAGCTATTGGATGAAGTGACATTTTATGCATGTACGTAGCCAAAGAAATTCATGTCTAGCTGTCATATTGCATGTGGCGAATCTTACGCTATGATTTATTGTTTCCGTACAAAAATAACATTCAATAATATATTTTATAGTTAAAATATATCAATTTTTTTTTTTTTTTTTTTTTATATATATAATAGCTGATTCTCACTTGGTTATGTTATTGGGTAGATCTCACGTTTAAAAAAAAAAAAAAATTATATTAAGATTTTGATACAACAGCTGACGAACCGAATAGGAAGGATAACATCTCGAAATTTAAATAGTTAGAATGATAAAGTAGCTTGGAATAATGATAACATTAATGCATAAAAGTAAATATAATTTTTCTTTCTCTCATACTCGTATGCTAATGCTGAGAAAAGACTTTGGATGATTTCACATATTGATGCTCATTTCCGGAGTAAGAACCATCTTATCAAATGGTTAAACAGGCACGCAGGCTAATTAATAAATTAAACAAGATAATACATATATATATATATATATATATATATATTATTAATGAAGAAGATTATAATTATTCTCAAATAGGAAATCATTAGCAACTTTGTGGTAATGATTGTAACAATATAATATATATATTGTAAGTATCGGCAGACAAATCTAACTAAAGAAATTAAAAATATATATATAGAGAGAGAGAGAGAGAGTTATGGAATTCTCAACTTGTTAGTTTGCCATTTCTGTTTTGGAATGGAATTGCTTATTGGATTTGGTCCTGAATGTACTTCATGCAAGTCTTTCCTCTGATGATGATGATGATGATCACCTTCATGTTGATAAGCTTCAAAATTCCAGTACTGAAATGAAAACAAAGAAAAATTAAACAATAGCAATAATATGTATAGATAAGCCCTCAATGATGAGTGAAAAAATGAACCAATTACCAGCTTTTCTTCAACATCTATTGATGAATATTCTTTCTCTTTCTCAATCTCATAATCTAAAACCAAGCAAATCTTGAGATTAGCTAAGAACAAAATATATAAGCTAGGAAACAAGAATAAGAGGCACTAGAGAGAGAAATATAGAAAAAAAAAAAAAAAACCTTGAGGTTTTGGCATGGCAAAACAAGAGTGATGATGGGAAGATAGATGGGAGATGGAGGCTAACAAAACGAGGGAAAAAATTAAAGGGAAGTTCATTATTACTAATTACTTAATTTGATGTCACGAGGAAGAGATAAATATAGTTGTTTAGGTCAAAAAGAGAACAGAAGATGGATAGCAATACATGGGATGTAAGTGGAGAGGAACAGAGAAGAGGATTCAAATGACATGGGGGTTTGCATGTGGGATAAACAAAGTAAAAAGAGTGTTGTCTTCTAGTGGACAAGGAGAGTTAAGGAATGAGAAGACCTGGGATGCTTTCGGTACAGTAGGTCATGGATAAGCATCAATATCTTCATTCTCATTTTCTGCACCCAGACAGTGCGAAAATGTATAGTTGAAAACTGTGTAAAATATGTCACATGTGCTAAGTATATAGTGTTTAAATTTTAATAGGTTCTAGCTTTATAATCTGGATTCAATTTTAAGATATTATAGAACGAATGATGTTGGAATAGATCTTCCCTGTTTAGATAGGGAGTCCCTCCAAATCTAGAAAAACTTCAAAACATCGAAATTGAGTTTTCTTAAAATAACTTGCATTTGTTGATGTCTAGAAATCGTGCCAACAATTGAAATTTGAATGAGTCTAAATTTAATTGATGTCTGAAATAGATTTGAATATGTAAATCTAAATATTTTTTGTGTTTTTTATTTAAACGTCTTAGTTGAATTGCCTAAAATCAATTTTTTTACATATATATCATTATTAATAATAACTCTAAGTTATTATCTTCGATACTATATAATAATAAATCCAATTTATTACTTTTGTTAACATCTCATCACATACACCCTTAAACATGCATACTACCATAATATGCATTCTAAGGCATAAAGTAAAAACAGTTCGGTAACGGAAAATGGATACTTATAAATTGTTCTTATAACAGTCTATCATAGTTTACATAATACTTTTAAAAAAACCTCGTTTTACATACGAGGGGAGATAAATAAGAAAAGAATTACATTAAAAGGGGGATAAGACAGGACGCGCAGGTCCTATTATCAAATGTAAATAAAACCTAAACTAGTATCTATTTTCCCAACTACCATACAATTCAATCCAATTGAATCACCGGTGAGGATGGCAACATACAAGCATGTTAACAATCAAAGTCCAATTTGATTAATCCTTTTAATGACCATCCAAAGGTCATACATAATCACATATTGGATGTGGTATTTAAAACTTTTGAGATAGTTAATCTAATTAGCTATTCAAACTTACACTTTAATATTATCGGGCTACACAAATTCGATCCAATGAATTTTGTACTCGATACATTTTACTTAAGCCTACATCCACCAACTTAATTTGACAAACATAAAATGAAATCAGATTTCTTTTATGTTTATGAAATTTCGTTAAGGCCCACAATGGCCCAAATTCATTTCAAAACATCAATATTTGAAACTAATCAATTTTGGGCCCATTTTCAATTACAAATAATAAAGCCAATTAAACTTTTTAACCTTAGATGAATAGTAAGTGAAAATTAAACTATTTGGACTTTATTACTATACAAGCCCTATTGGAGATTTTATAAACTATTTAAGCCCATATATAATATTTAAAACTTTTTGGGCTTTATTAATGTTTCAAAATTCATTTAGGCTTTAGTAATACATATAGTCCTTATGTAAATCTAATTTTACAAAATATTCAAGTAAAAGCCTTTTGGGTTTTGATTTCAAATTAGGTCCATTTGTATATTTTGAAATTCAATAAATTCATAAACTAAGTGTGGTGGGCTCTCCAATTCTAAATTGGCCCATTAGTGTTCCTAAGACCCAAATATGTCATAAAGCCCATCAAGCACCCAATGCTCAATGGCCAATGCCCAATGAGCTTGCATAATGCACACTTGATCCAATCACTTGCCTAAGCCCAATTAAGATCCAACCTAATTGGCTTTGGGCCAAGCTTGATCCAATCCAAGCCTAAGTGCATTACCTAAACCCATTAGTTTTCATTAAATGTAATTAGTATCTAATTACAAACTAATTAAATTATTTAGACTAATTATCACACTAATCTTAATTAGGCCTAATTAGTGTAATTAACATATGCTAATGATAATTAAAATCTAATTTTAACAATTAGCATACATAAGCATGTA
>JANLJB010029176.1:0-13787 GCA_026212285.1 Bursera cuneata | reverse complement strand
ATTTTCCTCCATGTGGATTCGATACCTAAAGCTACACTACAACAACCGTTTAGCCGAAGGTTAATTTTGAGCGTGATCAGCCATGTCACGAAATAAATTGCTTGGGAATTGCCTTTTTCACGCTAATCTCCAAACCAAAACCGAGTTCAACACAACCAAAACAACAAAAAAAAAAGGTTCATTTCCTTGAAAAGTAAAAACTTTTCTGATTATTCACTTTTTGAAAAATTATAACTTTTCACTCAAAACTTAAAAAGTCGATGAAGTTCATATAAATGTGATTAATCAAAACTTAAAAAGTTGGTGAAATCACCAATTAAAATTTAAAAATCAAGTGAAGGGTTAGTCTAGGGTTCTATTAAAATTTACCCTTTTTTGTCTGGTTCGTTAAACCACAAATTGGGTGAACTTGAACTTGTCATTCTCTGTTTCAACTACTCTAATAACAACACACAACATCCTTATTTTGGGTTATGATTCTATTTCGCGAGAGAAGGTGAATGGTTGTGACAGAGCCTTCACTTACTTTGTTTCACGCCAAAGAGGTGAGCAGAAGGTGATTGAAGTGAGAGGATGTCTTCTAAGGATCAGTTTTCTTCTCCTGCGAACGCAATTCTTCTGAAAACATGAGAAAACGTAATGTCATGAGATTTTTTGAATTTTAAATAATTTTCTAATTAAAAATATAATACTACCCTCATTCCCTCATGTCATCCTAGATCCAATAATAGAAACAAGCTATAGGGTCTCTATGTCACCTTTTTTAAAGATAAGGATGAGTTTAGAGTTAGAGTATACATTGGGGTTGCCCATATTTATCCCATTTTAACCATTTGACCTTTTAAATAAGTCAAAATATTTAAAATCTTCATGGGTTTTTTATGCCTCCCTAATTTTGATTATTTTCACAAATCTCCTTACTAGCGTGAGGAAGGAACAGTAAAGAGCGAGGGTTCTGGGTCCACGAATACCATTATGCAACAATACATTTATCCAAAAATGCTACCTAAGTAAATAATGTCAAACCCTCTCTGTTCTCTGTTGAACGTCTTGTTGTTCTCACTCCTGTCTCTCTCTCTCTCTTTAAGACAACTTTTTAACACTTTTATAGTATCTTTTTCACGAGCAGTTTCTGAAACAACCAACGAAAGTTAGGGTTTTCATCTCTATCAGCAAACGCAACCCAAGACATACAACAAACAATCCCATTTCCTCTCTCTTTCTTTACTTTTCTATCTTGTCTCCTTCACTTTAACCCTTCCAAACTTCGCTCCTCTCCTCTGCTTCCTCCTCCACTCATCTTAATCTACTTATTTTTCTTTGATCTAATTTCAAGTAGAAGAGTAGGAGACAGAACTAGTGGGTAGTTTCAGATTTCAGCGGTTTTTCTAAAGAGCTGGTAGGTGGTTTCAGATTTCAGTGGTTTTTCTAAAGAGAGGACAATAGTGTGGAAAAGGGGTATAATTTATTCTCGTTTCCGTGGCTTTTTTGAACGATTTTTCGCTTTTGGGAAACTTGCATGTGACGCAATTTAGCGTTGAACGTGAATCAATTTAGTTGTTCCACTGCTTTGTTCTTGATCTAAATGGAAATTCCTCACCTGGGTATTCTGGATAATCTTCTTATGGGCTCTTTATTTGCGAGAAACCTGTGAAATCGCCGCACATTTGGCAGATCAAGCTAAGCTCTGTGTTAATGGTTGGTAGTTTGTGTTTGTATTATTAATATGGAGGACATAGGGCTGGTGAAGCAAGGATGGAAATGGCTGCAATCCCAGAAGCAGGCATACCCGCGAGTGCTGACAGCATTGGGATGTTTGAGGGATAAAATAAGTGTGTTTATAGAGCGGCATTGGCCGATGGTGTGCCGTGGCTGCGCTAAGTTGGGGATGATTTTGTGGTTATTGTTTGTTCATTGGAAGAATTGTTTAGTAAGGGGTTCTCAATCAATGATCAAATTGGGTTCCTCTTCTTTGTTCGTTATAATGTGGAGCTGTTTTCTTAGTCTGACTTCTATGACATGCTTGCTTTACGTACTCCTCTCTATGGTTTGTCCTTCACTTCTTTCTTGTTTTGTTTGATCTCATGTGTTCTGTTAAAATATGGTAAAATTTAGGAAAGTTCATGATAATTATTTTCTCAATCTTTATAGCAGAATTTGAATCTCTCTTAGTTTCATTTGTTATGAGTTGTCTCCTTTATGGGTTTGTCGGTGGTTATGTATAGATTGTTTCCGATGTGATTATAAATGGTAGTCGACCCTATCTTTTGTGGGTTTGGCTACCATGAAGGAATAATTTGAGTTCTTTTTTTTGAAGTTATTGTACCGTATGTTAAAACATCTATATTGTCATTGTCATTACTTAGTCGTTATGTTCCCTTCAACCTAGTTCTACTTCATGTATAGCGCATCGCTTATTCTTTTATCTTTGCCGTTTTCTATTTGTGCATCTACTGGTCTGAGCTTGAGCTGGCAAAGAACAGCTCAGAGCAATACAATTATTTGAGTAACCAAAACCAAATTAACCCAACTTAAATCGGAACTGCTCATTTTTATTCGTTTAGGTTTTAACCTAAAACTTTCTTGAACAGATTCAAACCAAGCTTAAGCTAGAATTTATAGAACTAATTTGTGCCTCCCTTGTATTCTTTTATAGATTTCAAACAATGTTAAGACCATATTTATGTTATCCAAACTAAATTTCAAATAGATGAAAATAATTGTAGCTTGACTTTGAAACTTTATGTTGACACGCTTTTTCATATTTTTAAAATTTTGTATTTTTGGGTTGAGGGTAAACCAAAACCAACCTAATCAAATTTTGAGTTAGCTAAACTGTTAACCCGAATAACTTTTTTTAAACTAAACCAAACAACTTGGGTTGGTTTGATTCATTTTATTGGGCTGTGAGCTAAAAAATTGGATGAGAGCTTTAACATGTTTGGACGTTTTCCTATTATGAAATAATGATATATAATTTCAGAAATATGCTTTAAATTCCCTGACAAGATGTCTAGTTGGGGGCAGGACAAATTTCTTTTTTACATATTATTATTCAAAATGTTTTGTATCCTCTGAGCATTTTGTTTGGAGTCTTCAAGATGCAGAACATAAGGATGAGAAAAATAAACAAATTGGGAACATAGGGCATACAAATGTCACTCTATTTAAATTCTTGGTGCCAAAAGTTAAGTGCCCTCCTCTCCTATAACTAGTGGTTTTTTAATTTTACTTCCTGTTTGACATACAATGTATTTGCTTTTATAGAGAACCATCTATAAGTTTGGTCACAATATTGTGCCTTACACTGTCATTTACTTTTTGAGAACTTGTGATTTTCATTTAGTTCTGTTTTCAGCATTTCTTTTTCTCTATCTCTTTTTTTTTTTTTTTCGGGGGGGGGGGGGGGGGGGGGGGGGAACCANGGGGGGTGGGGGGGAGGTGGGAACCATTCGTGTTAATTTACTTTTAGATTTTGTACTTCAATTGGTTAATGTTGGTGCATAATTTAGTGTTGAAGTGAAAATTTGTAAAAGAGGATGATAGTGGATTTATTTTGAGTTTTGACTTTGCAATGATCTAATTTTATATCATATTTTCCAATAATGAAGCTGTTGATGATGCAATTAACAGTTGGCTCCATGATTCAGGGAGCCGCCGGAGGTGCTGTTCAGTACTTGGGTTACACTCCTGGCCTTTTCATTGTAGGGCTGTTTGCTATTTTGGTTTTATGGATGTATGCTAACTTTTGGATAACTGGTACATTGTTTATAGTTGGAGGTATGCCTTGGTTTCTTGGCCTTGGGCCTTGTTATTTTATTGTTCATAACACTTTGTGCTCTTCTTTGGTGTGTATTTCTTCATCTCATTGTCTCCTGGAATTTCATGCCAATGTCTTAGCACTTGCACCAATTATACTGTATTGCATGTGAAATGAGTGCATACTACTCCAAAAAAAAAAAAAGGCAAATTGCTCATATAATTGTTTGTTTACTTATGCAACTAACAGTTAGCTGTCCATTGATACGAATTATATTTTTTGTGTTTTCTCTTTATTTTTTTCTTGTCTTTCATATGAGAGAATTTGCAATATTTTGATCTTAAATTCATTGTTCTTTTGCGTGTCCATCAACATAGCTAAAACCTTTGTTTGTCATAGAATAGAGTTCAAAGGAAAAAAATCAGAAGTGTCGATAACATTTTATGTGTAGGAATGAGCTGAGGTCTTGTTCTAGAATATATAATTGACGGCATAATGAAGATTTTGCATGTTTCTTTTACTAATGTGAAAAATCGATGTTTAAGAGTAATGGTTGTTGTTAAACTTAAATAATAATAGTTGGGAATTTACATGATAGTTTCACCTTTTGGGTCAAGTGGTTAGATAACAAGGGATCAGAGCTAAAGTTTTCAAGTCAAAATCCCTTGTCTGGACATCACACAGTCTTGGCAATTAAGCCACTTGGTATCGATTTTCTTGTTTCGGTTCCTTCTCAATGATTCATTAGACCTTAAAATCGGATCTATGTTTTCATGGTGAGGTTGATAGACTCAAATATTAATTTTGGACACTTATCTAATAACTTAAGCGTTTGGGTCAAGTGGTTACTTAAGAGTTGTCAGAAGATATTACGAATCGGATATGGGTTGCAACTTGGTCTATTAAGTGTTATGGAATGGTTGAGATCTTTGGTCTTAAAAGATTTGATTGATATATTCTTGACTATTACAGGAAGTTCTGGGCAATGACTGAAATATATTAAAAAACTTCATCCTCCGCAACTTATATGAAATTCAAAGTGGGCAATGTCTATGTAACTTTGCTTGTTGTTAAAATGTGTATTAGACTCAATGCCATAGGAGACTTGAAATTCTTAGATCTTATCGTCACTTATGATAGTAGGTTGATTAAATTTGCTAAAGCTTAACTACTAATTTTAGACCCTTACTTACCAACTTAAGCCCTTACTTTAAGTGGTAATTTAATATAGTATTAGAGCTAGTTTTACCTAGTGGTTTTGTGTTGCGCATAGTGTGTTAAATAAAAATAATGATAGTAACTTTCGTTTGTAGTTGTTTTTTGGTCCACGTGCAATTTGTATGTGAGGAGAGTTAAATACTATTTTTGGGCTTTCACTTATAAGTTTAAACTTTTTGCTCAAGTGGTTACCTTGTGTAGAAGGCATTTAAATGTGTATGTTGTGTTCATGTTATTGTTTTTGCATTCCCTAGGTTATTTTGTCTGGTCAGAGATTTCATTTATGAATATTCATGTAGCTGGTTCCATGATTCTTAGAAAGTTGTCTGGCAAATTGAGGATTTTATGTTGTGTATTCCGATTATTTTCTGTCAGTTTTAAGAAATTTTCTCTTTACTTTGTAAATCCAGGTTATTTGTTTTCCCTAAATCATGCACGTTTCGTGGTCTTAATGGCAACACTTTATGCTCTTTATTGTGTCAAAGTTCGAATTGGATGGCATGGCGTTTTCCTCTCAATCAACCTTGCATTTCTCTCAAATGATTTGTTTAATTATTTGCTTCAATGGTGTGATAATGTGAGTGAAAATGCTCGCGTTGAAGATCAGAAAGAATCAGAACCAGTCACAGAAGATGAATTCTCTGGTGGTTGTGAATACTCTGTTCCTACTGATGAACCTGAAAAGTTGCACTCATGCAAATCATCCAGCAAGTCAACCACTACATTTGTTATTAATAACCAAAAAGAGTCTTCTGGTAGCAAGGTTGTTAGAGAAGAACCTAGTTCACTTGACGAGATGAAAAGAATATTAAATAGTTTGGATCATTATGAGGCATTAGGGTTTCATCGCCACAAAAAAATTGATACTACAGTGCTGAAAAAGGAATATCACAAGAAGGCATGTGCTAAAGTTTATTGATAGCGGCTTTTTCATTTCTCTCTTTTGAAAAGTTAGCTCATTTTTAGTTGCTATTCTCTTTTTATACTTCAATTTAGATTATTGTTCTTAGAGTAGCTTAATAGTTGGAAATTTTTCTTCTAATGCAATTGAAAATGCTGTTACTACAATTTCAAGTTAAGCCTCCTTTTAAAGATTATTTATTTATTTATTTTTTCTTCTTCAGGAACAGATGACACTTTGTAATATTTAATGAAATTAATTAGCATGGGATATACTTTGTAATGGAATCAAAGTTTTTATTGGCACTAATTTTTCCTTTTCATGATAAACTTTCGTTTGATTTTTTTATTTGTATATATCCCCTCATGCACATACCTTTATTTATTTCCCTTGATTCTAAATTTTGCAGGCCATGCTTGTCCATCCTGATAAAAATATGGGAAGTCCTTTAGCTAGTGAGTCATTTAAGAAGCTCCAATGTGCTTATGAGGTATTCAATTATATATAGAATGTACTTCAATTGGCTATGTTTCTGAGCTTTCCAGTCGGCATACTCATTTATTGTTGGAGTTTAAATACCGTATTGGGCTGCTACATAATAGCTTATGCTTTTGTATTTCGTGGTATTGAAGCCGTGTTGACTAACTGATCTTTTGTTTAAATCCTTATGTTAATTAAATGATAAAAATTTGTGTTCATTGATGTTGTTGTCTTTGCGTTTGAACAATATAGTTTGCACTTGAGGATATCTGTTAGAACTTAAATACTTTTGTTGGATCTTTACCTAACAATGAAATTTTAGCTTTTGAGATAGCATAGATAATATGAAACCTCTGATACATCTAATGTCTCAAGGTATTGGTGTTTTCTGCTACTTACAATTTGTATCAATTTTTTAGGTCCTTTCTGATTTAACAAAAAAGAGAGATTATGATGAGCAATTGAGAAAAGAAGAATCTAGGACAAGGAGTGTCTGTCAGAAGTCTTATGGTGGTTCACATAAGGTAACTTCACATTCTGTGTTCAATTTTATATTTCTCGGCTAATTCTTCAAGCTTCAGGGTGTTTATCTTGTAATTTTTTTCTCAATACATGGAGTTTTGGGAAGGGACTAAGTAGAATTTGTAACTTCCCAAGTATCTGATTCCTAGTTGTTTACGCCGTGTAGCAGATGCTCATATGCACGAACTTTATCACTTTTAGCCAATTCATGTGGCTGATTCAATTATGCTGAGTCTACCACATTTACATAAGTTCTCTAAAACTTACTCTTATTGCAAGCAGGATATTTCAGATTACTGCTCTGAAGAGTCAAGGCGCATACAATGCACAAAGTGTGGCCATTCACATATATGGGTCTGCACTAATAGGACTAAGGCCAAGGCAAGATGGTGTAAGGTCAGTCTTCTTGATTCTGCTGTCAATGTTCTCTCTCAATTATTTCTGCTGCTGACTTTATGAATTATTGAGAATGCTTTTGGCTTTAGGATTGCTGTCAATATCATCAAGCCAAAGATGGGGATGGATGGGTTGAGTACAAAGGCTCATTGGCCTTTGATAGGCCACAAAAGGTGCATTTATTTAAAGAAAAGATCCATGTTTGATCTACAATTATTAAGCAATCTAGCTCTATTATGTAGTTTTGAACTTTCAAGTGTTGAAAATTCTTAATGGAACTATAAGGACTTCTAATCTGGTGTTAGTGTAGAAAAGGCTTTTAATGTGAAATAAATACTGCTTTGGGTATATTGAAATGTTTTTTTTTGTTAAGGAGTGTATTGTGTAGTTTCATTGTGTTGTCTATAAAATAAGATTGATTAGGCAGCAGCTGCTTTCGCAGCTAATCTTTGTTCACTTCCATCCATCATCTGTCTGTTACTTGTCTGTAACCAACATTTTTCTGGGTTGTCACAAAAAAATTAACTCTCTTTGATGCTTATAAGAAACTTATAAGCCGCTAGCTTAACTTGGGTGTTAAGTGCTTTTGCAATCAATTTACCACTTCTGAGACCTTCTATGGGATGGAGATTTTGTTTTTGTGCAAGGCCTGGAAGAATTATTGTCTTTAGTGTTCTTTGTTGAGACCTGTGAGATGCCAAAAAGTGGATGTGTGATACATCCAATATTCCAATTATTCTGTGTTATTCATATGATTGGTGATTCTTAGGAAACCTAGGCTATTGATAAATCTACTTTTAATTATTCCTTATTGTTTACTATTTAATGATAGCTTCCTAGCCCACCATACTACGAATCAATCAAGTTAAATAGCATTTATCTGGCGTGATGGTAGGATAAAGCTATAGCTGAAGTTCAATTTGCATTGTATGATTAGTCTGATTTTATTTATAATCAACTGTTAGCCATTAGCTCGTTTTGACAGTATCTAAATTCTACATTGTGTTTTTTCAACTTTCCCTTGTGTAATAGAATTTTAAATACATTATGTTGAGTTTGAGATGATGTATGGTTTCTATCTCGGAAGTTTAACTTGCATTTTACTTCATAACTCGCCAAGTTATTTGGAAGTGACAATTAGCTGAGCCATTGGCAACATCTATTATCTGTTCTTTGTGTTATCGCTGAGCAAAGACTTTCTGTTCTATAGCCAACAAGACTATATTTTCTGAAGTATATCCTAGATTTTTTTTTTCTTCTATTCAAGCAATTACCAGATCAATGAAACGGTTTGATGATCCAGAGTACCCTGGTAAATAGGTTGTAACTTTTGCATAGGAAATTGAAACAATATTGTTCTTTAGTGAATGACGTCGTAGCCAAGTGAGAGGATAAATGATTAAGCCTGTTTTTGCAAAGATTTAAATATTCTAAGTAATGCAATATCAAGGCATTTGTGTTCCATGCTTGTTATTGCTATGGTTGCTTAAGAAACGTATAAGAAAAAGAATTTCCTTCAGTGTGTTTTAGGAGGATGCCATAATCCTCTCAAAGAAAGGAGGATGTGATAACACGCCCAAGATGCCTTTTGAATTATTTATCTCCATCATAAGGATTTCATTTTTCCCATCATTTGCAAAGTCTAGCATCCCACAGAGTATTTCGCCAAATTTGGATTTATTCCATATTGGATTAGTATGTAAGGCCAGCTACTTACCATTCATGAAATTTCCAAGGCTGTAAAAGAGTTATTATTCCTTTCTTAGTTTCATTATGCTTGGTTTTATTGTTCTCATCTATGGTTTAGTATTTAAATCTCTGCTTTCTCTTTTTATTTCTTATTGCTTGATTTATTTTTTTAATTTTTTATTTCTTTTATACATAGGAAAATGTCCACTTTTTCAATAATATTATCCGTGAATTTTCTGAGAAATTTAATAGAGAAAGAATTAAAGGTTGTATAATTGTGAAGAGGTGGGAAGATCTGGCAAAAGATGGTGGTAGTCCTGTAGATTCATTATTGTGTTGGTTTCTTTTAATTTTCATGTGATGATTGGTTTATACTATCTTGCTTATCAGTTTTGTTTCTTTCTTTTAGGTGGAAATACCTCGAGCTTTTGTTTGTGCTGAGAGCAAAATCTTTGATGTGTCAGAATGGGCTATTTGCCAGGTTAGTGGTTAATGTTAAATGCTTGTAATCACCTTGTTTTCCTTTTCCCCATTTTGAAGATATCATGTGGAAGCCTTAACAATGTGAGTGCTGTTTGATGCGCTAAAAGGAAAAACGTGAAGGAACAAGGTGTGGACAAGAAAGGAAATTGAGTCTAATTTGTATCTTATATGCTGAAACTATTCATTACAGGGCATGTCCTGTAGGCCTAACACGCATCGACCGAGTTTCCATGTAAACATGGTGGGTTTGGAGAAGACACAACGATCCAATTCAAGCAGATTCCCTTGGGATTTGGATGCTGAGATGATGGATGAGGATGATGAAGAATTTGAGCTGTGGCTTCAGCAGGCTCTAGCCTCTGGCCTCTTTTGTGAAACCTCCAAACGCAGAAAGAGTTGGAGTCCATTCAAGTTGCATCAAAGAGCAAAGAAGCAATGGCGAAGATCATCAACCTAAATCATTTTGAGTGAAAAGGTTTCTGAAATTTTGCCATCCTTGGCGAGAGTAAAGAACTATCCTCTAGTTGAAGAATCCCAGTTTTGGCGAAAAGACGGGTTGGAGGTTGAGATCAAGATAGCTTGCCTCATCACCAATTTGTTGGATTAATTGATGATCCAGGCAAAGACAGATGAGAAGACTTTTGGGGCATTTTCAAGGATAAAGATCGCAGCCCTTGTAGCACACATCTTGGCTACTTAGAGTTTAGTCAATCAGTCTTAAGCAAATATCCAAGTTGAATTGACCTGGCATTACGCACTCTTGTATTTGGGGTTGCAATCTTCTTCAATTTTTGTACATAATTGTCAATAATTTTCTAATCTGCCTTGGAAGTCTCCATTAACTGTCTGGTAAATATTACCATGTAATTTTTAAATCATATTTGATTATTCTCTTGTTTACGTTTCAAATAGTTGTCTTATCTGCCTTGTCAAGATTCAGAGAATAGTTGTCTTATCGAATCAAATAGTTGTCTTAGTTTAATAATTTAAAATAAAATTAAACTAAGATGCGAATAATTGAATTAAGAGACAAAACTAAATTAGTTGAAAAAATCGAATGACTAAGGTTTTTGAATCCAACAATATTTAAATCTTAATTTTCTAATTATTAATTAATTTTTAATATTAATTTAATAGTTATTGAAATCAATCTCATCTATACTAAAAGATTTAACCATTAAAACTTAATTTATAAATCTTAAAATTGATTATTCTTAATTTATTAATTTTCTATTCTGTAAATAGGAAACACGTAAGGCCACTTATATTCTTTCCTCTCATACAACTTCAAATAACCTTACGAAATTCCTCTCTTACCCTTATATTATACTTGTATTTAAATTGTTTGAAGGATTGTTTTGGACTTCACAGAATTATGGGACCCATCCTTGAGGTAAGAAATTCACAATTTCTACCTTTTACCCTCCCCTTATAAAAGAGATATTTTCTCTTACCCATATAAATTTTTAAAAAAATATTTAACTTCAAAATTTTGTTAAATTAATATTTACCCTCTAATAATTTATACTGTTCATTCAAAAATTAACACTTACCCTTTAAAAATCTGAAAATAAGTATTAATTTAATAAAAATATGAAATTAAATATTTTTTCAAAATTTATCAAGGGAATTAATGAAATTTTCCCTAATTAAAAGCATTTTCTTCTCCTTAAAGAAGACTTATACGCCTTAATTGAATTGGATTGATTTTTCTATCGGCTTCAATAATTTAATAATCTTTTTTTTATTGCATACAAATTGAATCCATGACTGATTCGTATTATTTTCAATTCTTCAACTTTATTTAACCTATCAAATAAATAAAACATTAAGTACAACCGATGCACCATTAATCATTTGTTGATATATTATCACTACTACAGTACTACTTAAATGTTTTGACTTTGTTATTGGATGAGTTATTTGGATTATATTTATAAGAGGAACTATCATGCGTCCCTTTTATATTAAAAAACATCCGAGTGTCCTCATTATTCAAAAACCATCACAGAAGCCTCAATTGTTAGTCTCCGTTCCGTGAAACCATAAGAATCAAGGGCACCAAAGTAATTTTATTCCATGATAAATCTCTAACAAAATAATGAAAAGTTGAAACGTGTCACCTTTAAGCAATCCTAACAAGAAAGAAGAAGTGTTTTCACTTCCAATTTCTTTTGTTTCATTACGCAATCTATATTGGGAATTAAGGATAAATAACCAGGTTAGGGGCGCTAAGAAAAAATTATATATCCAAATAATCTTCTAATCTATCTATCCAACCTCATCTTAAATATCAAAAGTATCCTATTATATATATTAGCTTACTCTACTCTCTTATTGTAACAATCTCTCATCCATCCTTAGCAAACACTTTCAATCTTTTATAGATCATTGTATAGAACAGAATATAAATACAACATTGAAGATCGGATTTAAGTTTACTTTGGAGAGAAGAGAGAAGTAAGGTACCACTGTTCGTTGTCTTTTCTCCCAATTTATGATGAAGTTTTTCATTTTGGAATTATTGGTTTACCTTAGATTATTCATTACTATTGGGAAAACTAGAAGTCAGATGGTTTATAGTTAGATTGTAATAAAATTGATCACTGGAATGAAATCTGACTGTAAAAATGAGTTACGAATCTAGAGATTTTAGCGAAGTGGATTAACGGACTTAACAGGTGGGGTTAACAGTTTAATTGGCATAACAGACATATTTAACGGGTCTAACGGGTCTAGAAGGCATATACGTGTCCATGCATCTGTTTTTAGCTGGCATATCCATACTCGTTAACCTGTTAACAGCAACGGTCTTAACGGTTCAATTATTTTGACCTACTAAAGACCCGTAATTGTTAACGGGCTGCCCTCTTTTCTTCACTAACGGGCTTAAAAGGGATTAATGGGTATTAGTAACGGGCTTAACAGGCCATAGTACAAAATACCTATTTCTCTCACCCATCAATATATTTTCTATTTTTTATTTTTTTAACTACCTAATTTTGACATTTTTTGTAACAGGAAAATGAAAAGAGTTTGCATCATTTTTCGTAACCTTGGTGCTTGGGAGACTCAACTAAATGGTGATATTGCATATATCGATGATCTAATTAAAGGATTGACAATCTCAATAATGAACTTGTTCAATTGTTGTACACCAAACTTGGCTATGATACAAAGAAATTTATTACGATTTTGTTAGTAAAATTTATTTTTACGTGTTCAAAAGCACCTCAATTATATCCTTAGAAAATGATATGATATTGGATTCTTTCTTGACTATATGAACATGCATCAATGATTTGTTACACAGTTTACTCTACTCATGGTGACAGTAGTTAAAAGGGTTAACATAGTTGATATAGTGGCTACGTCGGTTAAAAGGGTTAATAGAGTTCATTTAGTGGCTACGCTGGTTGAAAGGGTTAATAGAGTTGATCCAGTTGTTGTGTCGATTTTAAGGGCTAACAAATTTGATCCAGTTGCTGGGCCAGTGGCCAAAAAAAATATTTTGTGGGACCAAAAGACATTCACAAATCCAGCATTTCGTTCGTCAAACACAAGTAATCAAATATGTTAGTAGACACCTTCAACGTTCACATCCCCTTTTATTAAAGTAAACCAATATGAGGCGGTCACATCCCCTATATACCCAAGTAATACCGTTAGTTCACTAGATGATAATGAAAATGTAGTAGAGGAGCATGAAGATGATGAAAATGTCCCGTTGAAAATAACAAAGATGATGAAAACGTTCCTATTGTAAACAATGAAGATGATGAAAATGTTCTCGTTGAAAACAATACAAATGACAGAAAAAGTTCCATTTTACAATAATCAAGATGATATAGAGGAGGATCACGTTCATGACCAAGATGTTGACAAAGATATAAACATGGCATTTCCATTTAGAGCACATTTGAACAATGTTCGTCCTACCACAAGTACATGTCAAGTTTTTGGTGATGATTCATGGATTCCACCTATTGCAGATACGAACATACCAAGAGGAGATGATGGTCAGTTGTATGTTAACGACGGATCTCAGATACTTGTAGGTGAAATGTTTACCAATAAATTGGCACTAAAGACAAAATTGGCAATAGTGACAACCATAAAGAACTTCGAGTTTCTAGTTCCTACATCAACGAAGGACCGATTTGAGGCTGTCTATTGGGATAATAATTGTAAGTGAAGGATCAAAACTATGAGGGTAAACACAAAAGATGATTTCTTCTAGGTTAGGGGATATAATCGATGGCACACGTGTGAGAGGACACAACTTCTTCCTAATCCCAAGCAAACATCGATAAATTTCATTAGTCATTTTATCAAACA
>JANLJB010029175.1:0-13784 GCA_026212285.1 Bursera cuneata | reverse complement strand
ATTATAGAATTAACTAAATAAAATGATCAAAATAATTGAGAAAATAGGAATAGAAGCATACTCATCGGCATATCATTCAGCTAAACCGTAACTGGCAAATAGTTGACGCCTTGCTTTCCACCGGTGAGTATTCATTCTCATGTATGTCACATACGTGTTTGTTTACTACACAAACACCGCCATCGCATCAAACACCAAATCCAACTCAACCACTCAACTACAAATACACAACATAGCTGCTTCCCATTTCCTTCCCCATTATATTCAATCTCCTCCCTCCTCAATTCTGCATGCACCACACACAATGGCCAAAGACGGCGAACCCACCACACTCTCCCGTGCCGTGATAAAAAAAATCCTCCTCTCCTATGCTTACGTGGCCATTTGGATCTTCCTCTCCTTCACGGTCATCGTTTACAACAAGTACATCCTCGACCGCAAGCTCTACAACTGGCCTTACCCCATTTCCTTGACCATGATCCACATGGCCTTCTGTTCTGCTCTCGCTTTTCTTCTTGTCCGAATTCTCAAGTTAGTTGACGTCGATTCTGTCTCCATGACTCGCCAGCTCTACTTCAACTGCGTTGTTCCCATTGGAGCTCTGTATAGCCTCTCCCTCTGGTTCTCCAACTCAGCATACATCTATTTATCAGTCTCTTTCATCCAAATGCTCAAAGCCCTAATGCCAGTCGCCGTTTACTCCCTTGGCGTCCTTTTCAAGAAGGAGAGCTTCAAGACTAATATCATGGCTAACATGATTTCCATCTCGTTAGGTGTCGCCATTGCTGCTTACGGCGAGGCTAGATTCAACACTCTCGGCGTCCTTCTACAATTAGGAGCTGTTGCTTTTGAAGCAACCAGATTGGTTATGATTCAGATTTTGCTTACTTCAAAGGGTATCACTTTGAATCCAATTACATCGCTCTACTACATTGCACCTTGTTGCTTTGTGTTTCTGCTGATACCGTGGACGTTCAAGGAGTTTCCGCTGTTGAGAGCGAGGTCCAGTTTCCATTTCAATTTTTTGATATTCTGGACGAATTCTTTCTGCGCGTTTGCGTTGAATCTTGCTGTGTTCTTGTTGGTGGGTAAGACGTCTGCATTGACAATGAACGTGGCGGGTGTGGTGAAGGATTGGCTGTTGATAGCATTCTCGTGGTCGATTATTAAGGATATGGTGACGCCGATTAATTTGTTTGGATATGGACTTGCGTTTCTGGGAGTTGCGTATTATAATCATACTAAATTGCAAGCTCTTAAAGAGACAGAGGCTCAGAGAAGAGCTCAAGCAGCCGATGAGGAGTCCGCCACTACGTTGTTGGAGCAGCAGAACGACGAAAAATAATCAGCACACTATCTATATATGGCTATTATTTATTATTTTAAAATTCAAAGTTCTATTTTTATTTATTTTTTTATGTTGTTTAAATTTGAAGAATATTACACGGGAGAGATATAATCATCTAATCAGAGAATTTTCCATAAAACCATCTTAATTATCCTTTAAATACAGCTGGTTGGGTATTTGGTAATGTTGTAGTTCGAATTCATAAAAGAAAGATTAACAATAACCTAAATTAGGAGATTAGTTGAAAATTGATATTCTTCTATATATAAAAATTTTTGATGCCGTAATTCTATCCAATGTGTATGTATATAATAAGCAACATTTGAGATTAAATATGTTAGTACAATTCTTTCTTTTATGAAATCCAACAGGGTTCTTTCCACCAATTTGCCATGCTGGAAATTAAATATAAGTAGTGATTCTCCTGGGCATACCTGGTCAGATTTTTTTATTTTCGTTTATACTCACCTCGTAACTTAACTCTTACATAATACATATAGAAGTTGAATCTTAAGATATATATCTCTTATTTTATAGACTGTGAGAGGGTTACCTGCATTTAGTTGATCAGACGTTTAAACTATTACACCTTGATGTACCGTTACACCTTATCTTCTCTAGGAGGAGCATCGAAATCAACCTTCTGTTTGTATGTTTACGGCATTAGTTTCCACCAAAAGTTGGCTTATATTTTGTGGCACTCACGAGTTGACGAGGCTTAATGCACCTACAAGCCCATAGAAATGGTCCAATCTGCCATCATTAAATCCTAATCCTATCTTGCTTGACAATCGCGCGTTCCCCTTGCTCGTGTGATTTTCTTCAATTATGACCAAACTGCTGCTGCCAAATAAACCAAATCCTATCTTGCAAAATTGCAAGTGACATATAGTTGTGAAGGAAGAGGCTGTGCGAATTGCTTTCGTTCCTTACGAAGAATCAAGCTGGCCAACATGAATGAGAAGCATATATATATCTTGTTCCAGAGAAATTGAAACAGTACAAGAAGTAAAAAGGACTTATTGGTAGAACTGCGGTGGTGGCTCCCTATCCTTCGTAATTAATCTTTAGTCTCATTATTTTCACCACTGCGGCCACTTGTCAATAACACCATGCATGCACTTAGCTTATATATATCTGTTTAATGTCATCATCTCCAACAAGCAACAGAGATTAATTGTCACCATGCATCTTGATCATCACCATTAGTACGTGCGCATATTTCACAGAAAACGAAATCTATTAAGCTTCCTAGCTAGTTAAGAATGTCAAGATGAGACGATAAGTATGATTGCTCTGGATGATGTGCTCCAAATTTGTCCAGTCTGTTTAAAAGAAAACCTGGCTAACAGTTCGTTTCTTTATCTATTATTGCTACTTGCAGGCCTTACCGTATCTATATATTATGTTGATTGAGATTTTTTTCCACAATACTTCACTATTTGGAGCAATTAATGGACCTACATATTGGATATTACATATTCTCTTAGTACACTAAGATGGTCATGATATTCTATTAACTGGCCACCGAGAAAGTCTATCTTAGGGTAGGCAAAAATAAAAGGTAAACCCACGCAAAGAAGGGAAAAAAAAAAAAAGTAAATTAAATCAACAATTGGTGAGGCAAATCCCCCAAGTCAATTTTGTAGTTCCATTCAGATTTGACAGTTGACAGGAAATTAATGGCAACCAAATAATTAAAATAGAACCTAAGGCTTAGATGACAAGAAAATTTTATTGGCTAAGCACGTCTATATTAGCCCACTTGAAGAGTTTACATAATCTTGGGAGAATATGCTTGTAGGTTGATGGTGCGTTTGTGATCTTCTGCAAAAGAAGGTTATTCCAATACATTAATTAGATGCCAAATATGGGGCACAGAATCCACTGGCATCTGTTGAGCAATAGGCATATATATACATCAACTGGGATTTTAATTATTAGATATCTAAGATTTGACTACTACCACTACTTTCATGTATCCCTTGAACATTTTCATATACTACATAATGATAAAATGCAAATAGTTGACAGGCGTTACATGTTCAAATTTTCAATAAAAACATATTTATATGTACATATGCCAAGATCTTCAACGATTAAGAATATGGAACAATTATATTTGATTAAAGTGAAGAGGGAGGATGATGAGAGATATCTTGATTTAAACCTTTTATTACTCTCTTATATTTGGAGGAATTTTTCCCTTCATATATATTAAAACCTGATCACCTTCCTATGATAAATTTTTAAGAGACATATTAGTTAATTAAATTACATCATTAGTCATAATTTATGAACCATAAAATGTGAATGCATCTAATAATTGTATGACCCTTTGTATTTCTAGATAATCCAGTATGCTCTAGTTTTTCAAAATTACATTCTCCAATATTACATACCACATATTCAATATTCAAGGTTTAATTCAATTGAATAAGTGGGGAGGAGAGTTGGGTTCATTTTGGTCTTTACACAATCATATAATTATAATCAACAGTAATTAAATTCATGCTAAAAAACGATAAATTAAGTATAGGAATTCACATATATGAAGTCTCATCAAGACACTGGACCGATGATGGTTAAGATACAGGATTAAGAAACCAAACCCAAATTAATTTACAGAGAAGCATAATGCGTGATCAACATACATTTAAGAGAAATTAACCGTAATCATTATGCGACTCTAGCTTATTAAACCTAGCACTTCTCCTCAGCAGCGGACCCATTGATAATCTCCATCCGCAAAACTTTAGGTTTCTTTGGCTTGAACCACACTGCACATATAAGATATATCATAAAATTAATTACACCTAGTATGGCTAGAAGACCATAGAAGCAATCGAGCCTCCCATCGTTTATATTGTCTGCTAACCATCCTTGTTCTCCATTGCTTCCTGACACCCTTTTCACGATTGCTACCAAGAAGCTACTGAGGAAGAAACCAAGTGATAAAGTTGTGAGGAATAGGCCAGTGCTCATAGTCTTCATTCCTTTGGGCGATTGAGTTATGAAGAAATCAAGCTGACCAGTGTATATAAAGGCCTCACCAGCACCAACCAATAAGAATTGCGGGATCAATAAGAACACGCTTATGGGCAGGATAGCGGTGTCGCGACCCACGGCTCTAGCCACTGAGAGCCGTTTCCTCTCGACTAGTACTGCAGCAGCCATTCCCACAATTGATAGGAGTAGGCCTATGGCCATTCTCTGAAGGTTGGTGAAACCTGTTGCAGAGAAACTATTAATAATGAAGATGTTTTACATCACATTTAAAAATTCTTCAGAAGAGACCCTTGTATGGTTAGTACAATTTATGCGAACTAATTAAGATGAGAATACAATTTCAATTGAAAGCTTAAAATATTAATGAGCCAGTTTCACTACCTAAGCCTACATTTATAGTACTCTCAGGAGCTGTAGATTTTTGTCGAACAATATCGTATCCAAGAGCCTATCCTAGCTAATTTGATATTCAAATGTTCAGGTACAATAATTAGAGGATTTTTTTTTTTTTAATAATTTCCACACAAGCATGCTGTAATATTAGTCTTAGCATTATTTCTTGTTTTGTTTATTAATACCTGGTTTTCCCTTCCATCTCTTCCAAAGGGGCATAATGAGTCGGTCATAAAGTGCCAGAGTGATCAATATAGCCGCCACAAAGAAGACTGTGAGAGAGCCTGCTGGGATTTGGAAATTTCCAGCTGATCTCTCCATGGTGGTTGCTTGCTCAACAGAGAAGGTGATCATCTGTGCGTAAATGGTCCAAAAAATAATTGTTGTGGCCCATATTGGCAGGAGTCTGGCCACCATTTTCACTTCCTCCACCCTTGTGACGGAGCATAGCTTCCAAG
Organism: Bursera cuneata; assembly: GCA_026212285.1. Taxonomy (NCBI): domain Eukaryota; kingdom Viridiplantae; phylum Streptophyta; class Magnoliopsida; order Sapindales; family Burseraceae; genus Bursera; species Bursera cuneata. Next base: position 8,576 of record JANLJB010029175.1, on the reverse strand, counting down.
GATTTGGGTTGGAACCAGTCTCAAAATCTCCTTCTGCAACAATGGCAGCCTTGTCCAAGAAACTGCAATAGATCAATAAATCAAGAATGAGACAAGTTATATATGGACACCTTGTGTTCATACTACGTTGTTTACCAATATGGTAAAACAAAAACTTACTGGAATTGATCAGTATGTTGAATTCTTGATGCCTCAGGAGCATCCTCGTACAACATGCTAACACTGTAAGGAAGCTCCATCTTCCTCTTCCTTGTGGCAGCTACAATAACTTGGAAAATCTGAACTATGGGGCTTCCCAAACTTTTTTTGTATCTGTATCTTTTAGTCCCAGATAAGAATATTACGATGGCTACAAACATGGAAACCGAACAAATTCCATAACCCCAGCTTCGACTCACTTCATCTTGTATATAGACAAGCACCGTAACAGCCATCAATGTCCCTAAGCTTATAAAGAAGAAGAACCTACTGAAAAAATAGGCCATTTGAGCTTTCTCCTTCTCATCTTTCTCATCAAATTGATCTGTTCCAAATCCTGACACACTTGATTTCAGGCCACCAGTCCCTAACGCAATTAAATATAAAGCAACGTATAAAATTCCCATTTGAAATCCACTGGCTTGTTTGCATGTAGAGGCGGCAGATGCAGTGCATGGAGGTGGTCGTAGCTGTGGCAGTTTTGTCACCATTGCTAGCATGCCGGTACCCTAAGTCACCATTTTCATCTCAATCAAAAATCACGAACTAAAAGAGAGAATTTGCAACAGATTTCAGGATTTCTTGTATTGTATGACTCATTGATTTATATACGCACCAGTGTTTGTATGGTGGCAAATATAGCAATCGTTTTGTATCTACCGAGGAAAGAATCAGCGAGAAAGCCTCCGAGCAAACTCAGCAGAAAGGATGTGCCCATGAAATCTGTCACAATATTGGCCGAAGTTGCACTGGCCAGATGCATCGTTCCCACCAAGTATGTCACAAGGTTAACAGAAATTCCCATTGTTGATAGCCTCTCGCATAGTTCGATCACTGTCAGATTGTTTCAATTCCAGTTTAGTACCATGATACAGTATAGTAAACATATATTATTTGAAATACAATTTACGATATTAAGATTACAGTGCCTAAATTTCTGCTTAGAAAAAAGTATTTTACAATATATTTTGCTTGTTTTAAATTCTATGTTATCGGTTTCTTCTATGGGGAAGGAGGACAAAGGGTCAAAACTTTATCGCAGAAAGCCTCATGCATGCGTGGAAATTTGGCCACGCAAGGCATGGTAAGACAGGCAGACATGTTAAAATTTGATGCTAACTATGAACTTTTTTTTTTTTTTTTAATTTATATCATAAACAGTGATCGAATTACTATTAAAAAAGAAAAGAAAACAAAAAAGAAAGGAACTTTTCTATACCATTGGGGAATGTTAGCAGAAAGTGAAGTGTTCTTTCGCAAAAGTGGGACTATAAATAATACATAGCAAGTGGCAAACATATTGGCACGAGAAATTGAGAGTATCTCCACAACACACGTGCCTGGGCAGCTTTGGTAATAGAATATTTTCCTTATCGCGTCGAGTCCAAACAAAAAATGACATGAATTAATGTTACATCATTAGAAGTTTAGATGGGCTGGAGCTTCGACGGGTCCATTCAGTTTGTCCCCTTCCTTCAGCCCTCAGCCAATCGTCTTTCCGCGGCTCCACGCGAAATAAAAAGTGAATCAGACGTACAATAAATTAAAACCTTGGAAGAGGGACCATCATAAGACTCGTCGAGAAGTGCCATATGTTGCGTGTATTAGTAGTTTTTTATCTACTAGTAAGCTTTCGTTTCAATTGTAAAACATTTCTTTAATTAGACCGAAACACTACCACTTTTGCATGAATCACCTGCTTCTTACCAACATCTAAACAATTTGTTAACAGCAACGTAAGTGAGATTTGTCTCTCTTATCCGTTTAGAAACTCTTCATTAGCGTATAACAATGTAGAAGTAGCTTCTAAAAAAGTTTCAACGCCTGGATTATAAAGGTTAGATGCAGAATTTCTAAGAAAATGATTCAATTTGCTGACCATCAAGGGCATTAGAGAATGATGCATGGTACAAATAAATAGTTAAACAAAGAAGACAAACCTAGGATGAGCGCAGCGGGAGCCCAACCACCAGTTTTGGACCTCTCAGCAGGAAACCCCTTGTAGTCTACGGCATCTGCAACGGTCCAACTCATCTTTCCATCCTGGAAAGACGCAACAAAAAAGTTATGTATGTACTTGAAGATTAATTCTTGAATCAATAATAAAGTTTACAACCAAGAAGTTCGTTGAGAAACCAAGTTTCTCAAAGAGTACGAGTACGAGAAACTGTATGCTAAGATACTAACCATTTTGAAAAGTTTCAACAGGGAAAAGAGCAAAATGCTGAAAAAGGAAGCTAGGAAACCAACAAGGTAGTTATGCGGCTTCTCTTTTTTCTATACTCCAACTCATAACTCTATGTGTTGGGAGATCTCCCTTTTATAGGCAGAGAGAGCATTCAAAATAGAGCTTAAATGACCCTCCACTATGTAATAAAGACAGATCACTGCTTGTTCGTGATAAAGGTAGGGATTAGGTTTATCGCATTTTGGATGGAAGGTTCGAGTACTGATTAAAACTTTGCATTTAAAGTGAGATATTTGTTTGGAAAATAATGAAAATTTTGAAGGTGATGTTGATTGGGATTGGTAAGAGAAAATTTGGAATCTGGAACATGCAACACCAATATACAACCTTACACACAATTATTCATTCTCATCACAATTTCTTAATTTGTGGTTGGATAGATAGGTTTGGTTGTGAAGGTTTGTGAACCACAGCACCCTGGTCCTTCAAAGTGCTTTTGCTACCCCACAACCCAAAACTTAATTTCACCCTCTATCTTTATATATGGGCAGAAAAGAACCAAAGAAAAAAAAAAAGTTTTTGACATGAAACATGTTCCTATAATATTGATTATTTTTTATCAGAAATGGTAATTATTAGAGGTTTAAGTATTCAAGTTAAGCACACACCTATAAGCTTAAGCTTTTAGGAAAGTGGCAAACTTAACATGATATCAGAGCCATAGTGAACTAACGGTTCAGGTTCCTGTTAATTTTGAAAAAAGGGTTTTACGCCAACTTCGTTGTAAGCTGAGAACTTTCTTCTTTTTAATTCACTTTAATTCTAATCAAGTATGCATGTTTATTGGTACATATCTAATTACTTCAAAAACTTTGAAATTCAATTTAATTAATTCATTTCAATAGTTGAGTGATGTATGATCTGCGATAAGATACCCTTAATTCACTTTCATATACAGATTGATCATTGTATATCAGACTTATCTTAAGTGTTTAATTTAGAGAAACTCAAGATGGAGCTGACTAGATTACAATAATTCCCGAGTAGGGTCATGAGCGTTGACAACAAACACTGATTGCTCTCTATCATGCACACTAGAGGCTAATACAAATTAAAGATATATAATTATATATATCCACATTGTGCGCGCATGTGTTTTGCACGTGCCTGTGGTAGTTTGCACTTCATACATGTAGAGAAAATAATGCAGCTGTACCTGTGCAGATATGTATATACTAACAGACAGCTAGCACTCACCCACCGGCCATTAGAGCAAACATGCAACATGTAAAAAAGTTTTCCACTGTCTACATAATTATGGAAGGCCAGGCCTATAACACCAGACAACCCTAAATGGATCCTTTTCCTCTCCCTTGCTAGCCTTCCTTCCACTATATACGCATATGCTGGCTGCTGCTATGCCAGGATTTGTTTTATCATTTTGATTTTTGACTTCTCTACTTGTGTAATCTAATCGACATAAATCCAAACTACTTCTATCCTTATCTTTTTATAAATAAGTGCTTTGCTGGTCGACCTCTCCCTCTTTCAAGCCACGTCCCAATTTGTATCGTTGTTATCTCCAAGTGTAAAGGAAGAATTAATAAACTTTTTTATTTATTCATTATTTTGGGTAGACATCAAGTCTCTTTGTTCCAAATAATTGGCGTTTTGACCATCCCATATGATCGATCAAGATTATTAAAGCAGCACGCACCTTCCTTTTCCCATTATATTGAAGTATATATGGCCATCCAACTTAATTTTCTTATATTTTAGATGATCTTAACTTGTTCTTCAAAAATACATTTTCCCTGCAATAATTTCATTGCTTCATTCACAAACACAACTCGTTTTCATTGCCACGCCAAAGATTTTAGCATTAGTTAGTCACTAATTTCTTTTCTCGTTTATATATATAATATACGCTGTTAGCCTACCCACCGCACTAAAATTTTTCTTTCTTTTCCTTTTAGGATCTTTGGCACTGGCAGTACTTCTCTGGCACGCATATTTTCACAAATAATAAGAACACAGAATGACAATATATGCCAACACTCTACTGTTTTATATATTAAGGTTGTATCTGGTTTTATTTAGTTAGATTCGTTGTATATAGTTTTGGTGCCAATAGATAGTATCGGTTTCTTCTGGACCAACCAATATATATATAAGGCCACCAATCTTTTTTTTTTTTTTTTTTCTGTTTTAATCTTTCTTATGACTTCTATAGAATAATGCTCTATAAAATATAGTAATGTTCTATTTTTTTATATTGGTTTTATGTGGTTTGTATACAATTAATGAACCATAGTTTGTGCATGACAGTGCCCGAAACCGCATAAAAGAAACAAGAGAATCAAGGAGATCAGAAGAAGGATATCCTAGGTTAAGGAGTCCGAATTCATGCTTCTAAGTACTCTTTTATACTACAAGTGTAAAGTGATCCCAATAAACAAAAATATCAAGAAGCACTTTAATGGTGATTAGATTTCGTTTCTACATTATAATATGCGCAAGAGTAATTTTAATATAAATATAAAAATGGCGTATCGTGTTTAATGTGATTTGCTCCTGAAGTTGGTGGCGTGCATGTTAACAAAACGGATTATGTATTTAAAACGACCGAGATATGTTTATTGAAAAGTCATCACCATTGTGCTTTTTTCTTTTGCAAATATAACAACGAGAGGTCTCCAGTGAAAATCGTAAATCGTGCTTGATATGATTTATTTAATTCTTAGACAAACTTTTGGGAAGCAAAGATCGAATTATTGCGCACAATAATGCATGCATGAGCAACCAAGCCAACAAGATAGCTCTGCTTTCTCTTGACTTGAGAATATCTCTGAAGTTCAATTGATTGGAAAAGACAGAGCTCCTGAATATACAAGTAATTTGATGACAATCGTATTTTAAAACCTAAACTTAGAACGAAATGGAACTCAAATTAACTCAAATGACATTCAAGCGTTATATATATATATATATATATGAAACATTGTCTCATGACTTGTTCTCCTCGTAAATTTGGTATATCATGAAAAAGGAAGTTGATAAAATGAATTGATAGCATTATTCAACTATGTTATGTAATTATACCTTCTGTTTTTATAGGAATGAGACTCCCTGATCAGCTGCCCAAGTATGGTCCCGTCCACGTATCAACCCTTTGAACATAGCCCCCATTTAAGTATTTATACATGCACCATCATGAGGACCATTTTAAGACCCAGTCAATGGATGTGTGACACCCAGCGCCGAGCCAAGATTCAATGGCTGGGGGCAAGTCGTGATAAATAAAAATTAAGGAGAGATCAAAAGAGGCAAAATATAGAGAAAACATAAATTTTATTATGAAAAATTTGAAATGCATCTCCAGACTATAATTTGAAATTTTGTTATGAATAAATTTGAAATAATAGATTTTGTTTAAAAATTATATTCTTTTATTCATTTCTACCTTTACAAAATTATGGTCACAAGCCCTTTTTTTTTTTTTTCGCATCCCTCTTGTTCACATTCCTTGTTGTACTTAAAAGCCCACATATACATCCTTGGGCCGGTTCGATTGTTTCCCTTTCAGAATCCATTCTCATGATTACCCGCCAACTAACTACAAAAACACTCAGAGTAGCCGAGCAACGGTCGACTAACTTTCGATGCTTACACTCCTCAAGTCATGTACATCAAGTGTTCGACAAAAGACCTATCCGAAATGTTTCGCCCATTAATCGTTCAATGCTCAATTCTCTGCAAAAAAACTCTCCCCTTCAGGCGCTCGAAATCTTTAGAAACCATCTTCAATCGGGTTTTCTCAGCAATATCGATGAAGTTACTCTCGCAATCGTTCTCAAGGCTTGTAGCCGAGACCCAAAACCGGGTTGCCAAATCCACGGGTTTGCTATTACTTCTGGGTTCATTTCGCACATTACAGTTTCAAACTCATTGATGAATATGTACTGTAAAACTGGTCAATTTGATCGGGCTTTATGTATATTTAACAACTTGAGTAATCCTGATATTGTTTCGTGGAATACTGTTCTTTCGGGGTTTCAAAATGGTGGAGATGCATTGAGTTTTGCTCTCAGGATGAATTCATGCGGAGTTGTTTTTGATGCAGTGACTTATACTACTATTCTTGCTTTTTGTTTGGATGATGAGGGGTTTCTATTGGGATTGCAGTTGCATTCTCTTATAGTGAAGTTTGGTTTAGATATTGAAACTTTTGTGAGTAATGCTCTTATAACTTTATATTCGAGAATGCGGCATTTAGGGAAGGCTAGGAGAGTGTTTGATGAAATGCCAAATAAAGATTTAGTATCGTGGAATGCTATGATATCGGGGTATACCCAGGAAGGTAATTATGGGTTAGAAGCTATTCGGCTATTTGTTGAGATGGTGAGAGAAGAGATAAGGCTTGATCATGTCTCATTTACTAGTGCCGTTTCGGCTTGTGGTCATGAGAGAAACTTAGAGCTGGGGAGACAAATACATGGTTTGAGTGTAAAATCTGGATATGGGACTCATGTTTCAGTTGGAAATGTTTTGATTTCGACTTATTCAAAATGTGAGGCAATTGAAGATGCAAAATTGGTATTTGATGGGATGGATGCTCGCAATGTAGTTTCTTGGACTACCATGATTTCCATGCACGAGGAAGATGCTGTGTCTCTCTTTAATGAGATGAGATTGGATAGTGTTTATCCAAATAAAGTTACATTTGTTGGGTTAATTCATGCCATAACGATTGGGAATTTGGTTGAAGAAGGGAAAATGATTCATGGGTTTTGTATAAAGACTAGCTTTGTCTTGGAATTAAATGTTTGTAATAGCCTCATCACCATGTATGCTAAGTTTGAGTCCATGAAGGACTCAAAGAAGGTTTTTGATGAGCTTGACTACAGAGAAATTATTTCATGGAATGCTTTAGTTTCAGGCTATGCTCAAAATGGATTGAGTCAAGCAGCTTTACATACTTTTTTGTTGGCAAGCATGGAATCTAAGCCAAACCAATACACATTTGGTAGTGTTTTGAGTGCAATCGGTGCTGCAGAAGATATATCTCTTAAACATGGCCAGTGTTGCCACTCTCATATAATAAAGCTCGGGTTAAACAGTGATCCGATTGTTTCCGGTGCTCTCCTTGACATGTATGCGAAGCGCGGGAGTATTTATGAATCACAAAGAGTTTTCAGTGAGACGCCTGAAAGGACCCAATTTGCCTGGACGGCGATTATCTCTGCCTATGCAAGGCATGGAGACTATGAATCCGTAATGAATTGGTTTAAGGAGATGGAGGAGGAAGGAGTCAGACCTGACTCAATTACCTTCCTGTCTGTACTAACAGCATGTGGTAGAAAGGGGATGGTTAATACCGGAAGTCAGCTCTTTGACTCAATGGTGAAAGATTATCAAATTGAACCATCCCCAGAGCATTATTCTTGTATCGTAGATATGTTGGGCCGTGCAGGGAGACTTGAGGAGGCAGAGAAGCTGGTGATTCGCATTCCTGGAGGGCCAGGGTTGTCTGTTTTGCAAAGTTTGCTAGGGGCTTGTATAATACATGGAAATGTGCAGATGGCTGAGAGGATAGCTGATGTTCTGATGCAAATGGAACCAATGGGGTCAGGCTCGTATGTGCTGATGTCCAATTTGTATGCTCAGAGGGGGGACTGGGAAAAGGTAGCAAAAGTTAGGAAATGGATGCGAGAGAAAGGAGTAAAGAAGGAGGTGGGGTTTAGTTGGGTGGATGTGGGTGATTCTGATGGTTTGCATCGCTTTTCATCAGGTGACAAATCCCATCCCAAATCTGAGGAGATCTGTAGAATGGCAGAATGCCTGGGATCAGAAACGCAATATCTGAGAAAGAGAGAGAGAGAAAAAGAGAGGCAATTGCAGATGCAGTGGAATTTCATGTAGAACAGAGACCTTGGAGACCAAAGGTTACGGAGAAATTTGTACTTTGTAGTTAATCAAAAGGAAATTACAAATTACAACTCCTTTACTCCGCAAGTTGATTGCTTTATAAGCGTATTGTAACATGTCAATTCTAAATCGGGACAATTTCAAATACTACCCTCGTGTTTTGATCTAATATTAGGCAGAAAACAAGTTTGGAATTTTAATCAACAAGACCCCTGAGGTTTACTTTTTTTAATCAAATGCTAATTTTAACCCTTAAAATACA
>JANLJB010029174.1:0-13781 GCA_026212285.1 Bursera cuneata | reverse complement strand
GTTTTATTTACTTTTACTTTATTTATTTACATAGTCACCCCTGGGGTTCCTGTATCAGGGATTCCGGGTCGTGACATATGTTATCAATCAAATTCCATTTGATTAATGTCAATTAAGTGACCATCCAATGTTCAAACAATTGATTACATATTTTGGAGTCAAACTCCTAAACTCAATTAATCTAATTAACATTTCGATATTACACCTTGTATTGTCAAATACACAAATTCAAATCTAATTGAACTTTGTATATGACATATAAGTATTAAGCTTACTTCCACCATGATGTTAATAGAAAAATTCAGAATTTAAACATACTTGAGCCTAAAGTTATATCAGGCCCAAAACTAGTTTTAATTTGAATTTAAAGTCCATTTATAGATTGGGCTTGTATTCGTTAAATAATAAAGCCCATTTGGTTTCCAAAACTAAATCCATTTCTATACATTAAAGATTTTAAATAAGACTTGGCCCAATCCAATTGAAAAAAAAAAGTCCAAGTTTTTATAAAAATCCATGGTGGGCTTTGCTAAGTCCAACTTAACCTATTTCCACGTAACGACTTCTTAAGCCCGTTTCAAGTCCAATTTGCCATCAAGCCCATTCCATACCAAGCATGAATGGATCAAGGCCCATTAGACATATTAAACATAAAATGGGTTTGGGATAAAGACATTTGGATCCAACCTAAATTCATTAGCCTACAAAGTCCATAAAATGCAATCTAGCCCAATTTGCAATTCTAAGTCTATTTGCACCTAGTGCACTTAACTTAGGCCCAATTGAACTTTGTTAATGTATATATGGTATGGACTAGGTCCATTTAACTCTAAGTTAAATGACTTTTGCCCAACTTAGTCCAACCAAGCCAAAAAACAATAACAAGCCCATTTTGCTTCCTTAGGTGTAATTAGCCACTAATTACACTCCTAATCAAGCAACTAACTTAAATCAAATTCTAAACGTGATTTCTAAGCATAATTAAGGTGTTATCAAACATGTTGCAGCAAGGTTAACAATTGCAAGTCACCAATCATACATGATAGCATACAATTAACCATGGCATATTTATGAATTGAACAAAATCAACTTGAACACACATATAGTTACATTAGGTCATGGCTAGTTCATGCTTCCTACATCATTTTTCTATCCAATTGAACATATATATAATGCTAACACATCCATACAAGGTTAGCCATGCTTTCAATTGATTTAAACAACATCAATTCAACCAAATTACATGCCATTGCCGAATTCAACATGCCATGAAACCTAAATTAAAACATGCTCTGATACCATTGTTATGTTAATTGCATAAAAATTTAGGTTTTCAAGCAAGTAAAAGATTACTCACAAAAATCCTTGCTAAATGATTTTAATCTTGCCGAAATTCTTCACCAAATGATGTGAAATTGAAGTATGTTGAAGTTGCCTTGGCTAAGAACACCTTCCCACCTTTGATTTGATGATTCTTGTGCTAGCAAGCCTTGATCTTGTTCAATCAAAATCTGCAAAATGAGAGAGGTGAGTTTCAGCCAAGCAAAAGCAAGCAGAAAGAGAATTGTTGCAACAACAATTGCATGTGCGTTGTGTTGGCCGAATGTGTCATGTAAGAATGACACCAAGGCAAGGCAAAATGACACCTTGCAAATGGCATGTAAAAGTGTCTATTTGCATGCAATCAAATTTGTATTAAACCCTTGCATTTCACTTGTCTAACAAAGTGATCCAACACACACAAATGGGCTTGGGTTTGGGCTTGGTTCAAGTGTTAAACCAGCTCATCTTTGGGCTTTTATCCAATACAAAGCTTTTGCCCAAATACAATTAATTTCTAAATTAATTCATTTCACCTTTTAAACCCATATTAGAAATCTAATTTCATTTAATATATTAACATATCGAATATGTTTAATTTGCCCATTTATGATTTGTAGAAAAAATCCAATTTTAAATCCAAATCCATTTAGGTGACATATTTCAAATATGTGTAATTTCTCTTTCTTTTATTTAAATTAATCCTAGATTAATTTTTCTCCAATACTCTCTTACCAAATCATCATTGGTGGATCAACGGCGATCGACCCAATAGGCTTCCAAATCTATCGGTAGTAAATCGGATGTTTCGGTCAAATCGTTTTTCATTCGCGTATACGGATTTACGAGAAGTGGTTAGCTTCTAACAAAGTACCACGAGTACCCAATTCTCTAGAATGAATCAACAATTCTTTTAACCTTTCTCAGGTGTAATTCCATATAATAAAATCCTATGTCAGAAGTCACGCACAAGGCCTAGGGTTCGTTACATGTCTATCCCAAAAGCGACGTACATTTTATATTCCCACATCGACCGATTCTTATTACTAGGAAATTCAAGAACCATTCTTATTATCCCGGTGCAGGCATGACTATGAGATATCATCGTCAAATCCTATGTGACATCATCTCCGTATGTCTGGAGTGACATGTCCCGTCTTGACATTACCCCCATTCCTAAATGGTTCTCGGTAGACCCAACCCCAAGCGTTTACGTAACTCATTTAAGAATCACTACATCAAGTGTCAAAGTTCACCGATCCTCATATGAGATGGCCATGTAATTCTCAGGTGAAAGGACTACTTACACTTACCCTGAACGGATCTCTTATAGACACTTAGACAAATTCCAGTAGGGTTTTGTGTGAATCGATCCAGAGAATTTATTCCTATTCTAAACGGCTAATAAAGTTCTCATATCACACTTGCATAAATATCCAATATTTAAATGTGTGAGAATCATATCGTCATGCCCTTGTAACGCTACAAGTGTGATACTCGCCTAACCATATTACCAATGTCCTATTTTGGTGATACTTTGGCCATGGACAATTTGATGGTTAAATCTTATGTGGATTAATTATGTCTCACATCTTTATTAATCCAATTCAACCATACGAACTTTTATCATAAATAAATAACCGTGTAATCAAATTACAAATAATGATAAAAGATTATAATTTTCTTTATTACATAAATCACAATGTACAAATATAATATTTGTTGACATAATATGATGCTCTGGGACATAATAGTCCAACAACTTCTTGGCAAAGGTAGTGATTATGGTGATAGATTGGAATTAGGTGTATTTTTAATACATTTATGCTTGTTCTTTGGTTAGTTTTTGAGTCTTTCTAATTGGAATTATGTTAGTTTTGCAGGAAAGAGAAGAATCCAAGAGAAATCAAAATTTGAGTGTAAAACAGGGCAAAACAGAGCAAAGCAAAACATTGAAGTTAGTTGCTCAGTGCCGCAGTACAAATGTTGAACCGCTGCAGAGTAAATTTCAGTTATCTAGCACTACGGTGCAAAAAAAATATCGTTACAGCGGTAATCTGAGTGCAAATTAAGCACAAGTCAGAATGTCATCGCTATGCTACAAATAAGTACCGCCACAATGCAAATCCAAGTAAATTATGCCTTTCAAGACATAAGCTAACCACTGCGGCTCTGTAAGCTTTTTGCAGCGACGGTGCGTCGAGAATTTTAAGTCGTCCTTTGTTATTTTAGGGATAAAAAGATAAGTTTGCCCCTCTTGTTTACCTAATTTTGGATGAAATATTTAAGAAGTTTTAGAGAAATGAGAGAAAAGAGGATGGCCATCAAGGAGACGAATCAATTCTACTCTGGTGAAAGAAGCTGAGAGTGTAGATAATCTTCTCAAGGAGCTTCGATGAATCTTCTAATGGGTTCTTTCTATTTTTCTATTTTGTTTAGTTTTAATATGAGTTCGTAATTTCCTTGTGATTGAGAGATGCTTTAAGTAGTTAAACATTGATTCAATAAAATTATATTTTATATCTCATTCGTTTTATGATTGATTTCAAAGGATGAATATGAGTTACTGTGTTTATACGAATTGCTTATTTGTTTGATTAGGTGCACAACTAAGAAATCAGATTAGGCAGTTCATTGTTAATCTATGGTTCTTAATATGTAATCATTAAGGATTCTAGGTGTTAGTAACAATTTGCAGTTGTAACTGTAAAGTAATTCATAATCTCAAGTTAAAGATTCACGTGTGTTGGATTTTTGTTGGTCCAGTTATACTTTCTGTGTTCTTTGCATTTATTAGATTAAATTTAGTAAGTCTTCTTCTAAATTATTCAATAGATATGGTTAATTAATAAGCGGACCTTTAATTAACTAAGAATGATAGGTGGATACATTTCAATAGATATGAAATACACGTGCTCTAATGCCATTATCTGTCAAGCCTCGAAACCCCTTATACAGGAATCCCAAGGTATGAACTATACAAATGCTATAAAACAATTTCAAATTCATGCAAATATTCATATATTATAAAGAAAACATAATTTTCATACAAATTATAAATAAATCTTTTACATAATGCTTAAAAACCATCGTGAATATAATGGTACATTTCTAAGTTCTTCGGAAGACTCTACGTGAGTTCCGAAATATCCCCGATCGAAGACTGACCATGAGCTTTGGTATCTATGGAAGGAGAAGGGGTGAGCAAACATAGCCCAGTAAGAATACCACAATATACTCAATATCTAAAGAACAAATCAGTATATGCTTATATCTCAGCATGTAATCACAATTTCACACGAATTTTCCATATTAGTGTTTTCCTTGGAACCCAAATCCGTCAGGCCAACCCAAGGTCTAACACATCTCATCTCAGCAATGCTTTTCTTGGATCCTAGATCCACCGGGCCAACCCAAGGCCTAGCATTGTAATAAGTATTGGGGGGTTTTGCTTAGATCCCAAATCCGCCGGGCCAACCCAAGGCCTGACCCACCCCATAAATAATAATTTCTGATATTCACATCCATACATCCATTTATCAATTATATCACAAAGCCTATAACCATATGTCTATTTCCAATAGTTTCTTACACGTAAAATCATACGTAAATGTTCACAATCAAAATCCACAGTCAATTCCAACAAAAACGCAACAAATTCACGCTAGTCAAAACAACCCTACACTCAAACGTATCACATTTCTATTTCCTACTGCATATACATGATAAATCTCTGATAATCTCGTATTAAACTCATTTACGGGTTTCGATCCAATAATCATAGAGAAAATAATCTAAATCCTTTGAAACCCTAACCTAAATCCATAAAATAAACCGATTAAAATACAATAGAGATGAGTAGAAGTGAAATCCCTACCTTACGTTGACGATTCACAGAAGTTTGGAAGCTATCTCTCTCTTCTTTCCCTCTCTCCTTCTCTTCCTTTTCTCTTTTCTCTCGTCTTTCTCGTGGTTGTGTCACTGAAGAAAATGAAAGGGGAAGGCTAATTTAATAAGAAATTAGGGATTTCGGGACACACCGGGTATTTTGAAATCTTTAATTCCATTAAAATTCGATTCGACACCGTGGCGCAAACCATTTTGCGCTGCAGTGCGAAACGGTGCCATGGCTTGGAACTGGTTTCATGCCGCGGCATGGAACTCATTCCATGCAATGGTGCAAACTCTCTGTCTGATAGAAAAATATTTCAAATTTGGAAAAGTCATCAACATAAAAGTTATAGATATTTCTCTTAGCTTTCCAACGTGTACTGGCTAGTCTTGATCCGACATCGGACAAGAAAGTTATGAATAAAATACTAATAGATGTTCAGGCAGAAAATTTACGTAGCTTTTTGAATTATTTTCCCTTTTCTTTGCATCTAGCCCTCTCTATTGCTTGATTCCTTTTCACTCACAATTCTAACATAGATATCTTACATTAACATGACAAATGACCATAATTTTACTACTCACAAAAACTTTTATCGTTAGAAATTTTTCAGGTTACCACAATCCACCTCCTAAAAGAAATTTTGTCCCCGAAATTCTACATCCCATGGTAGTTAGCCTCTTATATCCAAGACATTTGGATACTTCTTATGCACTTCTGAATCTAGTTCCCACCTGGCTTCTTCAATTCCATGGAGTCTCCATAAAACCGTGACCAAGTGAATAGTCTTACCTCTTAAGACTTGTTCTCTAGAATCCACGATCTGTGTTGGAACCTCCTCATCTGAGACATCTGGGTGAAGATATAATTCACTCCAATCTAACACATGTCTCGAATCAGGTTCATACTTCCTCAACATTGATACGTGGAAGGTATTATGAATTCTTGACAATTGTGGTTGCATGGCCAACTCATAAGCCACCTCTTTAATACGACTTAGAATCTCGAATGGTCTAATGTATCGTGGAGAGAAGTTGCCCTTTTTACCAAAACGTATCAGTCCTCTTCATGGTGATACTTTCAGGAATACATGGTCACCCACTTGAAATTTTAAAGGCCTTCTGTGCTTATTTGAATAACTCTTTTGTCTACTTTGAGCTGTGATAATATGTTGATGCATCAACTTCACCTATTCTATGGTCGCCTGAACCAACTCTGGACCCAATATGGTAGTCTCTCCTATCTCTGTCCAACACACTGGTGATCTGCATGGTCTACCATAAAGTGCTTCATATGGTGCCATTCCGGTGCTAGAGTGATAGCCATTGTTACATGCGAATTCCACCAACGGAAGATGATCCTCCCAGCTTCTAGAAAAATCCATAACACAGGCTCTCAACATATCCTCTAAAACTTGAATGGTGCGCTCTGACTCACCATCTGTCTGAGGGTGAAAGGCAGTACAAAACATCAACTGAGTACCCATTACCCTCTAAAAACTCTGCCAAAACTGTGAAGTAAATCAAGAGTCCCTATCTGACACTATAGAAACGGGAACCCCATGCAACTTCACTATCTCTCTGATGTACAGTTTACTTAATTTGCTTATTGAATCAATAGTATGTATAGGAAGGAAGTGAGATGTTTTTGTCAATCTATCAACAATAACCCATATCGTATCATTACCTCTTGGAGAACGTGGTAATCCAGTAACAAAATCCATAGTAACGTTCTCTTATTTCTATTATGCTACCAGAAGCAGTTGGAGTAATCTAGCAGGTCTCTGATGCTCAGCCTTTACTTGTTGACAAGTAAGGCATCTAGACACATATTCTGCTACATCTCTCTTCATTCCTTTCCACCAATATTGCCATTTTAAATCTTGATACATCTTCATACCACCTGGATGTATAGCAAACCTAGAACGATGAAACTCCTCTAGGATGGCACTTTTACACTCATTATTAGGTGGCACAACCATTCTATCTTTAAACCTCAAACCTCCATCTGATCTAACTGTCCAATCACTAATTCTCCCATTTTTTAAAACCTGAGAGCGAATATTATTAGTCTCAACATCTTGAGCCTGTAGTTCTATCACTTTCTGTAGAAAGGACGGTCTAACCGATATTGCATGAAGATGCACCCGTTCCCCTTGCTCATCTTCCTAAAAATCATATTCCTATATGGAATGCACCATTTCCCATTGTCCTCTTATTGCACTAACCATTCCTCTTGACTTCCTATTAAGTGCGTCGGCCACCGCATTGGCCTTCCCAGGATGATATTGGATGGAAAAATCGTAGTCCTCCCATAATTCCATCCACCTTTGCTGTCTATGGTTCAAGTCTTTTTGTGTGAAAATATATTTCAAACTCTGATAATTATGAAGACTTCAAATCT
This sequence comes from Bursera cuneata, assembly GCA_026212285.1. Lineage (NCBI taxonomy): Eukaryota > Viridiplantae > Streptophyta > Magnoliopsida > Sapindales > Burseraceae > Bursera > Bursera cuneata. The sequence goes on along the minus strand of JANLJB010029174.1, from coordinate 6,166 downwards.
CTCTCCATACAGATAATGCCTCTAAATTTTCAAAACAAAAACTATTGCGGCAAGTTCCAAATCATGCGTGGGGTAGTTTCGTTCATGTAATTTTAACTGGCGAGAGGCATATGCCACAACCCTTCCTTGCTGCATTAACACACCTCCTAACCCGCTCAAGGAAGCATCCTTGTATACAACATATCCCAATCTTGGCTGTGGTATTACCAAAACTAGAGCTGAACTCAGCCTAACCTTCAACTCGTGGAAAGCCTGTTCATAGGCTTAATCCCACTCAAATCCCACTCCTTTCCAGGTTTTATTCGTCATCGAAGCAGCTAATCTGGAAAAGTTTTCAATAAATCTCCTATAATACCCCGCTAAACCAAGGAAACTACGAATCTCAAATATATTTCTTGGTCGTTCCCAGTTTAATATCACTTCAATCTTAGTTGGATCTATAGAGATCCCCTTTTTCGAGACCACATGTCCCAAAAATTTTACCTTAGTTAGCCAGAAATCACATTTGTTGAGTTTGACATACAAACTATGTTCCCTTAATATCTGAAGCACTGTATGTAGATGTTGTGCATGTTCCATCTTGGACGAAGAATAGACCAAGATATCATCCACAAAGACCACCATGAACTGATCCAAGAATGGTTTAAAGATTTTGTTCATCAAATCCATAAAGGCAGCAGGTGCATTAGTTAACCCAAACGGCATAACTAAAAACTCGTAGTACCCATACCGAGTGCAGAATGCAGTTTTCGATACATCCTCATCCTTCACTCTCAACTGGTAGTATCCTAAACGAAGGTCTATCTTAGAGAAGTACTGTGATCCTCTTAACTGATCAAATAAATCATCAATCCTTAGCATCAAATACTTGTTCTTCATTGTCACTCGGTTCAGTTGCCTGTAATCTAAGCACAATCGTAGGGATCCGTCCTTCTTCTTTACAAACAATGCTGGAGCACCCCACGGTGAAGTACTAGGCCAAATGAAACCTTTACTCAACAATTCTTCTAATTGAGACTTTAACTCTTTCAGCTCCGCGGGAGCCATACGGTATGGAACAACTGATATGGGTACGGCTCCTAGATGCACATCAATACTAAATTTCACTTCCTATATTGGTGGTAATCCTAGTAACTCTCGAATATACATCAGGAAATTCGCTCACTACTCTCGGGAGTTCAAAAATCTGTTCTTCAACTTCATCTACTAGCATACTTGCCATAACACTTCTAACCTCTCTTTGTTGCAACACACCACTCAAAGAGTGCAGTAATGACATCCGTTTATCTCTATAAAAACTGAACTTGAAGCCCTAAGGAGCCTGCATTATCACTTTCTTTTTTATAACAATCCAATGTAACTCTAAAAGTCAACAACTAATCCATTCCCAATATTACATCATACTCAGACAACTCCATAAGTATTAAATCAAACTTCAACTTGTAACCCCCAATTTCTAACACACAAGACTTGCATACTCTCCCAGTTTCTATTGTATTACCCATTGGTGACATTACATTCATCCCATATTCTAACATTTCATATTTCAACCCCAATATACATGCAAACTAAGTAGAAATAAACGAATATGTTGCACCAGAATCAAACAAAACATGTGCCAACGTATTAAAAACCAAAAATGTACCTTCCACCACCTCATGGTCCCCAGATCTAGATGACTGACCCATAGCAAAAACCCGTCCCTGAGGCATCCGCCCTTGTCGTTTGCCTCTTTGGTATGGTCTCTAAGGCCTATATGATGAAGAAGGGACAGTTTGAGATCCTTGAGGTGACTACATTAGTGGTTGCCTAACCTGTGGCCTCAACTCTGGTTGGAAAACTGACCGAGTCTGACCAGCTGTCCTCTAATCATTAGTTACCCTCGTTGGACAATTCCTTTGTATATGACCATATTGTCCACATATATAACATTGGAGACAATCATGGCGTAGGTGACCTTGCTTTCCACATTGGAAACACACCCTATTGTTCGATGACGACTGGGAACCAGAAGAGGAACTCCTTAATGGAGTCTTTTACCTTTTACTCAACTGTTCGTCATATCTTAATCCTCTAGGAGGTATCCCAGGTCCCCCTACTTTCTTTGTCTGTCTTAAACGCTTGTTCAGCCACCATAGCAGTTTCCACTACGTCTGTATAGCTACCCAACCTTAAAATTGTCACTGAGGATTTAATGTCCTCTCTTAATCCTCTTTGGAACCTTCTGGCCTTAGTAGAATCATCACTTACTAATCCTATTGCAAACCTTGACAATGTGATGAATTGTGATTCATATTGTTGCACTATCATATTTCCTTGTCACAGTGCCAAAAACTCTTCTTCCTTCTGATATCTTATTACCATAGGAAAGTACTTGTCGAGGAATGTGATGGAAAAATTATTCCAATTAAGAATTTCTCCTTCCTTAATCCTTTCCACCGATGCCCACCATTGCAACGCATCTCCCGTCAACAAGTGAGTTGCCACTCTCACTCTCAAATCTGGTTCAATTTCCAGTAAATCAAATAATCGTTCTGTTCTTATGAGCCAATCCTCAGCCACTGCAAGATTAGGCTCCCCATTAAAAACCAGAGGATTGTGTTGTTGAACTTCCCGTAGAACACCCCTCATCCTATTCTCAACGCCTTCCTTGCATATAGGAGGAACTGGTTGTTGACTAGCACGAATCGTATCTCTAACAGTAGCTGTCATTGTTTCAGCCAATGTATTTGCCACATCTCTCATGGCTTTAAGAAAATCATCTCCCCCACCTCTAGGAGGATTTGTACCAGAAGCTCTTCTACCTCGTCGCCTTATCCTTGCACAATTAAAAAAAAAAACACCACATTGTTAGTTCCATATTTCTATTCGTGTGCATTATAAACTTATGGAGTCATTCATATATCATACATTCCTACTGGACATAACACAAACTCAATCCCTTTGCTAACCACTTTACCCACATCCTAGGTCCATAGGGTAGAGCCCGTACTCTGATACCACTTTGTCAAGCCCCGAAACCTCTTATACAGGAATCCCAAGGTATGAACTATGGAAATACTATAAAACAATTTCTAATTCATGCAAATATTCATATATTATAAAGAAAACATAATTTTCATTCAAATTATGAATAAATCTTTTACATAATGCTTAAAATACATCGTGCATATAATGGTACATTTCTAAGTTCTTCGGAAGACTCTACGTGCTTTTCAGAATATCCCTATCCGAAGATTGACCATGAGCTCTGGTACCTGTGGAAGGAGAAGGGGTGAACAAACATAACCCAGTAAGAATATCACAACATACTCAAAATCTAAAGAAGAAATCAGTATATGCTCATATCTCAATAATTAATCACAATTTCACATGAATTTTCCATATTAGTGTTTTCCTTGGATCCCAGATCCGTCGGGCCAACCCAAGGCCTAACCCACCCCATAAATAACAATTTCTAATATTCACATCCATACATCCATTTATCAATTATATCACAAAACCCATAACCATATTTCTATTTCCAATAGTTTTTTACGCGTAAAATCATACGTAAATGTTCACAATCAAAATCCACAATCAATTCCAACAAAAACCCAACAAATTCATGCTAGTCAAAACAACCCTACACTCAAACGTATCACATTTATATTTCCTACTACAAATACATGATAAATCTCTGATAATCTCATATTAAACTCATTTACAAGTGTTGATCCAATAATCATAGAGAAAATAATCTAAATCCTTTGAAACCCTAACCCAAATCCCCAAAATAAATCGATTAAAATACAATAGAGATGAGTAGAAGTGAAATCCCTACCTTACGTTGACAATTCAAAGAAGATTGGAAGCTTTCTCTCTCTTCTTCTCTTCCTTTTCTCTTTTCTCTCTTCTTTCTCGTGGCTGTGTCGCTAAAGAAAATGAAAGGGGAAGGCTAATTTAATAAGAAATTAAGGATTTGGGGACACACCGGGGATTTTGAAATCTTTAATTCCGTAAAAATTTGATTCAACGCCGTGATGCAAACCATTTTGCGCTGCTGCACGAAACGGCACCATGGCTTGGAACTGGATTCACGCTGCAGCGTGAAACGGCACCCTGGCATGGAACTCATTCCACGTAATGGCACGAACTCTCTGTGCGGTAGAAAAATATTCCGAATTTGGAAAAGTCATCAACATGAAAGTTGTAGATATTTCTCTTAGCTTTCCAACGCCTACTGGCTCATTTTGATCTGACATCGGACAAGAAAGTTATGAATAAAATACTAATAGATGTTCAAACAGAAAAATTTACACTGCTTGTTGAATTGTTTTCCCTTTTCTTTGCATCTAGCCCTGTCTATTGCTTGATTCCTTTTCACTCACAATTCTAACATACATATCTTACATTAACATGACAAATGACCATAATTTTACTACTCACAAAAATTTTTACCGTTATAAATTTCCCAGGTTACCACACTATCCATCCATTCGTACCACCAGTCCAATAGTCTTCTCCTACACTTCCATCCATCAGTCGCCACCTTCCACTAGGCCAGAGCCCAGCCATTCGCATCCTGTATTTGGATCCCTTGACATATCTGTATGGGCAGCACTGATGAGATAGATTTTGATGATGATGACGTTTGACTATTTTTCCTTGTATTATTTTTTTGTTACTTTCTCTTGTTGAACTTGTGAATGGTTTTTGTTTTTTTTTTCTTTTTTATGATTTCGTACAATGAGGACATTGCACAGTTTGGTAAGAGGGGTAACAAAAAACTCTCACATGTTTTTATTTTTTTTAATTGCAGTAGTTTAGTTTGAATTGTTATTTACTTTAGTATTTTGCTTCCTTTATGCATCCATTTGTTTCTGTTTGAGTAGGAATTAAATTTTTTTTCACCCTCATGTTTTTCCATTTTCTACAAGGCATTCCAAAGGTTTTTGAAACATCTCCACCTCAATTCAGTCAAGAACAAGTGTTGGGGTGTTGTGAATGGCACCAAGAAGAAAAGGAACTCATAGTAGTCAACAAAAGTACGATGCCGTCTAAACCATGGGATCTTTTAGATGCTGACTCAGAGGAGGATGAAAGAGAAAGAATAATCCATGAAGTTTTTCTGTTTATTTATTTTCTGTTTTCTTTAATTTTTTTTGAATAAATTTAGGATTATTCTTTTAGGATAGTTTTTTAATAAAAATTTAAGGACGATCCATATTCATCTGGAAAACTATCACACTTAACCCAAAGAGAGATTTGATCATAGGGAGATATATTGCTACAAAACAATAAACAAAAGAAGCACTCTAATCTAATCCAGTAATATCTTAAAACAAGTAGTTATAAGGAGAGTAAAGTCACTATTGATTTCATGAGTTGATAAGATTCCACGTTGTAGGAAGAGAATCTTTCATTTTAAAGGAATATTTTCATTCTCTGATAGCATTTGACAAACTCCATGCTTTAAATTGTGCTGATGAATTGATTAATTTAATTAGTGTTTTATTGATTCCTAAAGGCTTGAACACATCAACTAATTAATTATACTGATATATATATATATATATATGTGTGTGTGTGTGGGGATCTACTATTCATTTTCAAATATTGGAACTCAACAACTCATAATAATGGCCTTGATACCGATAGGTCACCTACTTTTGAGTAGTAATTCTAGACTTTGATGAATTAGATGCTGGAATTTTATCTCTAATTAAATTCATGGCTTATGTGAACACATGAAAAATAGTGACGGGGATATATAATAGGGACCCCTTGATTAGAGGATAAGCAACAAATTTACTCTCCATAATCATAAAATAATATAAAAACCTATATTTTCAAACAGTTGATAAGGAAGTAGCTGTCTAACACAGTAATTTTTATGCAAAGTCCAGTTTAACCTTTTGTCTTATCTAAAATAATATAATAATATATATTTATGAAAAAAAATTCACTAAATAGTTAAATAATAATAAAATAGAAAACATAAAACATTATAAGATAAATTTAGAACCATCTAAATTCATTTCTCATAAATTCTTCTCGCAAAAACCAAAACTATAGACAAATATAAACCCGTGGCTTTTCCTCCAATTCCTAGCTTTTTCTCCATAACAACACCACCAAAAACCCAATCAAATCACTGGCCAAAACAACACCACCAGTAGCCGTA
>JANLJB010029173.1:0-11185 GCA_026212285.1 Bursera cuneata | reverse complement strand
AGTCTATATATATATATATATATATATATATATATATATATATATATTAATCTCAACACCTTTAACTGTTAGAATCATGGAATAATATTACAAATCCAAACTTTGAAAAGGTTAACATATTAAAATGAAAATCACTCAACAAAAATTCCACATATTTTGCATCCCTTAAAATTACTCTCATCCATAAAATAAACTTCCAAACAAAAAACAAACAAAGTCCAACTAAAATGCTTAATGTTCAATACAACTCAAGTCCTTAAAATTTCTACAATAAAATTAAATCTATAATAAACGTCCTGGCAGCACCATCTGTGATAACCATTTATTTCAACTTTTCGGATCCTGAACCTTGCAACTTCCTGTGGCGAAAAAAAAAAAAAAAAAAAAAGCGGTAACTATAACTTTTCTTATCGATTTTTCTCATAGAAATCCATTTACTAAAATCAATTTCCACTAAAACCTTGTTTTTAAAAATACAATACGCAGTAAACAATATTTAATCTTTCCAGATAAAAGAAAATTTAAGTACTCTGCTTAAAAGTCATAAATTTCTCATGCAACAATTAAATCATAACATAAATTAAGAAAGTAAACATTATCTAGTAAAAATTCAAAAAGTAAACATCTTAAACGTTTACTATCATTCATTAACTAAAACATTTTTATTTAATAAATTAAAGAGCATATACATTACCATGTTGATATAAATGATCACCAAACAAGTACCCAGGAGGAAAACGTGTCGTGCATCACATGATAAATCACATGATCAGTGCTAAGGGTAAACTGGTCATACAGTCGATGGCACCAACCTTGCACCGGCAAAGTTATTATATGAACTAGCAATATGCATGTGTAGACCATCCCCAAAGGGCTAGGCACATGGCCCCAAGCCTCTGTGTGTACCCAAACAAGTTCCAAAAACCTTAATATGAATATGTGTCTATATGTGGGGAACGGTACTAGATTAGTTTTTTATTTTATTTATTAGTAATAATACAAAAATTGAGATATTCATTCTGATCCCCCAATTAAATTTTGAGAAAATATTAACTACAGACTATTATTAAACTAACACTTATCCCCTAAAAATTATCACGATTTCTACAAAAATTAACACTAAAACCCAAAAAATCTGAGGAATAAGTATTAGTTTTTGGATGATAAATTTTAGTTTTAAAAAAATTTTTTGTTTAATATTTTATCAAAATTTAACTGGGGTCAATGTAATTTCCCCTACAAAAATCTTGTATTTTTTCACTAAACTGATCTCTTGTTTTTTTCAGGAACTCTTTTCATTGATCTAAAAATACTTATATTCTTTGATAAAACAAACGCTTTTTCTCAAACTTCATGTCTTGACTCAACTAAATATCTGTGGTAGTCATTACAAAGTAAAATCACAAATAAAATAATTTATCATTTGAAACAAAAATCAAATTATTTGGACACAAAACCAAAATCCCACAAACTCCAGAAGCTTGTTCCTATTTATATTTCTTTTTCTAAACTCTCTTTGCTTTACCGAAAAAATTCATTTATAAAATAATTTCATTTTCAAAAGTCTTTACAAAACTGAATATATACAAACTGTTATCAAAGCAAAAATTTCGGAAGATTTTTGTTTAAATCCTTAGCAAAAATTCGTTAAGCCTTGCAAAAAGATTAAAACAGATTATTTACTCGAAAATCAATTTTAGTAAAATACAAAAACAATCTGATTCATCACATTCCTTATAATAAAAAAAACCAAACTATTGTCAAATAAATACATAATTTAAAAATTCAAAAGATAAAAGTTAAATATCTTCGGAACATGTATAAATATAAAATTTCAACTTATAATCTTTATATAGTTTCCTAATCATGCTTTATGGAAAACTAATAAATATTTTTATATTAAGTTTTATTTGCTTAAATATAAAATACGTTTTGTACATTACCGAATTAAATTAATTTTGCAAATAAATAAGTTGCTTCCCCATGACACAAAAGCTTCCTAATCTCTCCAAAGATGTTTCCCCTGTAAACTCTTGCTTTGAGACATTTAATTGCTTAAACAAACTTGTTTTTTCAATAGTAAACTTGTTTTTTTTTTTTTTCTCTTTTTTGACCTCTTCTTCTTATGGGCTAGGTTGGGCCACAATAGGAAGCACAAGCCCATGGGTTATTACATAAGTAATCCACTCTAGAACATCTTAAAAGGGAAAACAAATTATAAAACAGAGCATGATGATAAGAAATAACCGCAGTTGTAAAACCAATTGAATTAAATATTTACTTGAACACACACCTTTGGAGGAGCACTATTTGAACTTAACAATGTCTTCTTCCTCAGCATCTTCTGCCCAACCTTCTCACATTCGATTGTAGATGCCTTTCAACCATTCTGACAAACCATTGTGGTTTTCTTGTGACAAAAACAATGTAACCCAAGGAGAAACCAATTACTAATCCAGATACATAACCCATTATAGTGACTTTCCAATCAAACCAACTCAAAGAATCATTTTCTTCAAGGAACATTGTTGGCCCAGATGGTTCTTGTGCCTTCTTGTCGCCACATTCTTGCGATAATGGTAATCCACAAAGCCCCAAGTTTCCAATAAAAGAGTCATTTTGAAACGTGTCAAATTGTTTTCCTTGAGGTATATGTCCTCTAAGCTGATTGTATGAAAGGTTTAACACAGCAAGAAATGTCAAACTTGTCAATTGGATTGGAATCTCTCCCGTAAGTTTGTTTGAGGAGAGATCTAACGACTCAAGCTCTGTCAAATTTTCTAGTGATGATGGGATTTCACCATTAAGCTTATTTTGAGAAAAGTTGAGCACTTTGAGTGAAATAAGCTTTCCCAGTATTCTTGGAATTCCTCCTTGAAATAGATTTTTAGAAAAATCTATGGCTGTCAAACTTGTTAAAATTCGTTCCACTTTAATGTCGAATCCTTTCATCGTCAGAACCACTGAATAATATGGCGAAGCTTCTATTTGCGTAATTAATCCTCCATCATGTCGTTCATATGGAAGACATCGAAGAAATGAATCATATGGACTATATGAACCATTTGCAACATATGAAACATATGGACCACCAGATGTTGGTCGAAAATGATGTTCCAGCTTCGATGCGGAATATGATATTGGCCAATAATGGCTTTGCCTTGAATGATCTGTTCGTGTATAAAATAGACGAGAGTTTGCCTGCATATATGTTGCTCCATCATTATTGTATGGCCCATGCATCATGGACTTAAAATTTGCAAAATATCTCGTTGGTAGGAGGCCATCGAATTGATTGTGGGCGAGGTCAAGTATACGCAACGTAGCGAAGGGATATCTAGTGTTAGGATTACCAATGGGCCCATGAAATCTATTAGCTCTCAAGATAAGAACTTGCAATTCTGGAAGAGATGCTAACCAAAGTGGAAATGTATCATTAATCTTATTATTCCCAACATCTAGAACTTCCAACTCACTAAGATTAACAAAAGAAGGTGGTAATGGTCCTACCAACCTATTTCCATTAAGATTAAGATATTGAATCGAGCTCCCTGCAAGTATTTGAGGGATGCTGCCATGGAAGTTGTTCATCCGCAAATCCAAGAATTTGATCATAAGAGAAGAGTCTCCTAGACAATGTGGAATTGTGCCATTGAAGCTGTTATTAGACAAGATAAGATATCCAATAAAGATCAAATTGCAAATCGATGAAGGTATCCCTCCGGTCAATTTATTGTTTGAAGCTGAAAAGTAAAGAATGCCAGTTGGCAGATCCAAAAGAGGCCCTTGGAGCAAGTTGGAATTAAGGTCAAGAACTTTTAGTTGTATCCCTGATGGAATTTGCTCAAAACTCGTCAAAAAATTCTGAGAGAGATTCAAATGGTTCAAATTTGACCACATTCCGAACTCCCATAGTGAAATTTGGCCAGAAATTTTGTTGTTGGAAAGATCTAAAATTTCCAAATTTTCTGCATTTCTTAAGAACCTTGGGAATTCGATTAAGTTGCAGAAAGAGAATCTGAACTGTTTAAGGTTGGGCAAAGAAAAGTTGGTATTGCTGTGTGGTGCTATTGACAAAGGGTTGTTATGTGAAAGGTCAATAATTTCAAGGTTTTCGAGCTTTGCCAACATGTCTGACTTCAAGATGCAACTCAAGTTATTTGACGAAAGGTCAAATAACTTGAGATTCAAATTCAGAAACAATGTATCTGGAATCGGACCTATGAATTTGTTGTTGTTAAGGGATAAAGATTCCAAAGATGGTAAAGTAAACAACCAAAATGGTATTTCACCACTTAACAAATTATAAGATAAGTCCAATTCAGTTAATTTGCTGAGGTTGCCAAAAACATCTGGAAGTGGCCCTGCAAACTTGTTTTCTCTGAGATTTAAACTGGTGATTTCCGAAAGATTGAAAATAGATGGTGGAATTGACCCTCTGAAGTTGGAGTAAGCAAGATCCAAGACGTTCAAGTATTTAAGATTGCCGATTGTGTCAGGTAGTTCTGATGAGAAACTTGGGGTGTGAGGGAGATTCAAGAATCTTAGGGGACCACTCCAGTTAGACTTTGGTAAATTACCTGTAAGAAGATCATTTTCTGACAAAGAAAGCCGCTGGAGAAATGGGAGGTGGAAAATATCAATTGGCAGCCTGCCTTGAAGCTTGGTACTTGCAAGACTCAGAGATACCAAAGAAGAAGACAGGTTCACCAGGGAAGCAGTTGAAACTGAAGACATGTCCACCCGGTTGAGATGAAGATATCTTAATTTTGTCAAGTTCTGCACCATCTTATTAAAACTATCTTGGCGTAGTTTTAATTCAGAAGGAAATGAAGAGAGATCAAGAGAAACAAGGTTGGATAGGTGAGAGAGCTCAGTGGGAACTAGGCCAACGAAACTGGATGAAGAAAGATTAAGATGCGTCAATTCCTTGAACTGACCAAACTTGCTTGAGATTTTGCTATCAAAGCAAAAATTAAATGCAAGATTGAGCTGCTGGAGATGGTGAAGGAGAAAGAGGGTGCTGTTGTCATCAATACTGCCAACAATGCAACTCGAACTGAGGTCAAGGCCAATAACATGGCCAGTGAAGGTATCACAAGTGACCCCATCCCACGAGCAGCAATCACTATTCTCCTTCCACGACTGCGTCTTAAGAATAATAGATTTACAATAATATTCAAAAGGGTGGAATTCTATTGTGTCACTATTCTCCTTCGAGGAGTTGGTCTTAGGATATTTCTCAAGGAAACTATCAATAGAAAGGGAGTTCTTGAAATGGAGTAAGGCAAAGCTTTGCTCAGGGGAGCAAAGTTTGTCAGGTGACGGAGAAGACGATTTGCTAAATGGCGATGAATGAATAAGTTGAAAATGCAGGAAGAAGAACAAGAAGAGGTGCCACATCTTTCTCTGTTAGGAAAGCTGAATGTTTTTGGTGAGAGATATGAGATGTGAAGAGGATTTGTCTGTCTCTCCGCATATATATATATATATAAACAAAATTAAAGATGGTCAATTTGCAGTGTGGAAAACAATTCTTTAAATAAAGATAAGAAAGAATTTTACTCTCCCTTTCTGTCAATATGTCATAATCAAGGGCAGCAGAGTCATTTCATTTAATGAGTAAAAAATCTTGATTAAAATATTACAAAGTGAGGATTTTTGCATACTAAAAATTATAAAACAATAAAATATTTTTTTTTCATCTCTGTTTTCTCTCTTTCCTATTCTTTCGTTCTTCATTATTTTATACATTTTTCTGACTCTTTCCTCTCTTTCTCTCCTTTCTCCTTTTTTTTCCGCTTTTCTTCTTCACTTTTCCACACGGTGAGAAATTTTTACCCTAATCAACCTTTGCTCTTACAATATCAAGGTGGAAGATTAATAAATCTAGTGTTTCATTGTTAATAAATCTTTTGAGAAAAAAAGACTAATTACAATTTACCATTAATTAATGATTCTTTTTTTCTCTCATAGTTCTAATTTTCTAATACGCATCGTGTACGTAATAGATGACAGGTACAATTGACCAAGCAAGTTTGAATAAAGGACTCCACAAAAAAAGTGGGAATAAAATTTCTGGTATTTAACGTTTCAGCAGCATAAAGTGAGGAGTAACACTATACGTAATGTACAAGCTCCTCATATAAATCAACATGAAGCTGTTATTGTTTGTATTACTCGCTTAATTTTAGTTTTGATTAAGAACTAATTAATTCTGTAAACTAGATTAAAAATTAAAAGTGCTTCATCTTTTCAGCACCATCAAGGTTAAAGCCTTTTTTTTTTTTTTTTTTTAATANAAAATTAAAAGTGCTTCATCTTTTCAGCACCATCAAGGTTAAAGCCTTTTTTTTTTTTTTTTTTTACTCTCTTTTCGTTTCTTTAGGTCAAAAAGCAGATAAAGTTTTATCAAAGTAAGGCACCATGTAATAGAAGATGGAGAAAAAGTCATTTCATTAAATGGGAAAGTTATTGGTTTTCTTTTCTCCTAAAGCGTAAGCTAGTGCAAGTCTTGGTCAACATAGACTTATTTACAGATTCCATATCTTTATTAATGTAGAGAACTTTTGCCGTTAGGTTTACTAAATTTAATCTGATGGAGACGCCTTTTGTAGAAATAATAGTCTTTTTTCTTTGATAGGAAGATAAATAAAGTAATTGAACTATAGCCGTGTTATACATGCAATGTAGTGTTTCCTTCAATGGTAAAAGAAGATGGGTCAATACCAATATTTTAAGAAACATCAAGAAAATTTACCTATGACCCCATGGCTGACCAAGTCTAACTTTCACTTATCCTTTCTCACACTTCATCATCGAACTCAAATGTATATATACTTCATCATTGAACTCAAATGTATATATACGCAAATGACACAAAAGTAGCAATCCCTTTAAATTATCTATTGTTTACTTATTTGTAACCCTTAGATCTTATATAGATGATCAGTGACACATATTTGATGACAAAGTTTAAAATACTCATTCATATATAATAAATAAGAATCGCAGGTATAATTAATAATTTTTTCCTATTCTGTTCGCTTTTTCCTAAAGCTCTTAAATAACTTTTTTTTTTTAAATAAAAAATATTCCAAAAAATAAACCATCATGATCTATTGGGTTTATCTTCTAATTCATTTACTTCAAATTTAGAATTAGAAACGACTTGTCAATCTAGTTTGTGTTTGAAAGTGGTTTTGTGAACATGGACTTATATTCTGAAAAAGAAAGAGTAAATAAAACTCCAATTCACAAGATGATCACTATTGCACTAATATGCAACATAAAACTATAAAGGACAAGCAATATTATATTATAACTTACTGGTATCCTTGAATTAGAAAAGAAATCAGCAAACATCATTAAAGGCATTTCTTGTGTGACTATCTAGCTAAATTTTCCACTTTCACACTCCTGTTGATAAGAAGTTAAATTCACGTTTCACATTTCGTCAAAAGTTGAGGTACTTTGTGTGCTATATATGCACTTTGAAACCTCAAATTGATTCTCTAACCAAGTCCACAAAAAAAGCCTTGGTCACGCAATGAGGAATACTTTATCAATAAAGTCTTGGTCATTATGGACTTACTCATAGATTCCACATTTTTCTCATGCATGGAATTCTATTATTCGCTTGACTAAGTTCTTATGGAGAGGTCTGATAATGCAACGATCCCATTCTTTGTTTTTTATTTTCTTAACAGCTTGCAAGTTGGAAGGATCGTGTTCATATTAATAACTTCATCATGATGCTGCAAGTTGGAAACCAGTCACAAGTCTTGACTTCACCATGCAAAATTTTTATATATGGTTTGATTATGTGACCCGCCTTGACTATATTATACGATATTTCTTAACATTGCTTCAACTTCTGTCATATTATGTATCAAGAAGTACCTGAAAATCAAAATCAAAACAAATTAGTGACTGGGTTTAATCTTCTGTTTTGTTCTGCATTTGATTTAGATATGGAAATAACTTACGTAAGATTGATACATCTAAAAAGACTTTGGTTAATGATGTACATTTTTATTGTTGTTTTGACAGCAACCAATCATGTGAAATAAGAAAAAAAAAAACCTTTAACAAAAAAAAAAGAAGGAATTTTAGAGGAATATGATTTAAATCTATAAGTCATTAGCTATTAATGAAAGCTGATCTTTTCCTCCATCTTAATCGTTATTAATGGGGAATCAATTAGACTTTTCTTAACATTCCCTATAACCTATCATTTTATTGTTAATAATCTATTCATATAAACACTTTTAAAGACTCTTTTTTAAAATTATACATATTTATTTGGTAACACATTTATCTATAACAGAAAATAATTATGAGCTCCTTCGGGGCTCATGCCCTCTAATCCTGTTGGTCCCTTAAAGGCTTCTCCCAGTCAACACGTAGAGGCCGTAACGGGGTTACAGAACATTTCTGTTGCCCCGTTATACCATCTACACGACAACTAGAAGAAGGTTTGGAATAAAAATTTATGGCATAAATGATTAGAGAGATGGCAGAGAGATTTCTGATTTATAGATTCCTGTAAACGATTTTAATGGAAAAAAGGATGCAGGATATGTGTGGAGGAAAGTGAGAGAAAGGAGTTATATGTTAGTAGGGGGCATTTTGGCCCAAGGGCACGCGGTTGGTTAGAAAAAACAAAGAAGATAGGGAGCCTAACATTTTTTAGTAGCCCCTTTTCCACTTGGTTATTTCTTAAAATAATTTCCAAATGTTTATTATTGTTTTGAAAAAAAAAATTATATGTATTCATCTCTCCCGATCTGGAGCTCTCTTCTCCTGGTTGGCGTCTCTTACCCTCAGTAAAGAGCTCTTAAGCCATTCTCTTTCAGCAACTAATTTCTCCCATTCACACAACAAAACATTAGCCACGACCTTCCTTATCTTTCTTTTTGGTGTAAACTGCAATCAATAAAGACGACAACCCAGTCCAAACGACACATAGAAAGTTATAAAAGCACTTAAAGACGTGCTATTCGGTAACAAAGCCCACTTTATTTATTACTAATTTCTCCTCCTCTCATGGAATTAAGCATTAAACTTAAAGACGTGCTATTCGGTAATAAGGTAGCTTTCATCTTTGGGAATTTAGTTTTGAATTTGTAATCGGTAAAGTAGTCAAAAAGCAGATTAAAATTATTTTGTCCTTGCATATAACGGGTCAATTGGTCGATCATTTAGTTGATCTGAATGACAAATGTTCGTTGAAGCGTAAGAGATACGGATTAATGGTCAATCACCATTCAGCTGATAAAGAACGATATCATGATTTGGTTAGACAATAAAAATAAGTAAATCTACTAATTATTCATATCAATCCCTAGATTTAATTAATTCTTACTATTTCTAAACTTGGGGGAGAAAATTAGAATTGCAAGCTGGCCTGGTTTGAAAGAAGGATTGTGGTAACCCAGATTTCCAGAAACAGTGATTCAATGGTGTTAGTGAGAGATTTCAAAGTTTGGAATCATAATATGATGTAATTTTGACGTATACGGGATGACACAGACGTGATGACGTCGTACATATGTGTATTTATAGGTTTTCAGGAGTTTTCGAAAAAGGGGACTAAAAATAATTTTTATAATTTGTGTATTTTTCGTCTTTAGTGCCCGTTTTACTGATTTTGAGGGCCACGTGAGTGGAATATAGATGAAAATGAGTTTATATTGAGATTTCGGGGTTTCGAGATGATTTTGTGAATTTCAGAAAGGTTTAAAAACTTATAGAAAACCCCCTGGAGCCCAAAATCTATATAAACAGTTAAGGAAGCCAACAGTTGCAGAAAACTGCAGAGACACCCCTATTCGCCGGAGAAGGCACGCTCACTGTCATCTCCGATGACGTTTCGCACTCCCGGTGAGTTAGCCAGCACGGTCGGTGGTGAGGGAATCGTCTTGGTCACCTGAGCTCAGTGGTGGTGGCCGTTTCCCAGTTCGATGCCGAAAATGCCGTAGATCGGGCCTGGACAGTTCGCCTACGTCGATGGCCGTCGGTCAATTTCAGCGTCGCCAACCCTAGACACTGGTGGCGATGCCTTCGTCTCGACATGATGAGTCCAAATGTAGTCTCCGATCGGCCGTCCGAGGCTTAGATCGCTGCAGCGAGCCCTGATAGCCTCTGCCTTCCGTTCGACGAGACGATCATGGCTGTGCCTTCCGTTCGTCATTCCAGATCTCCAATTGTGTTTTCTGATGACAAACCGTGAAACATGGTTGAGGTGGCAAATTACAGTCGGCCCCCTCACTGTGTTGATTTGGTAGTTACACCCCCATGCACCCTCCTTCGGTTTTGGATGTTAGCAGTTCACCCCCTACCACGTGTGACGACTATGGACCCTCAAGGGTTTTCAAGTTAGCAATATCACCCACGCTTGATTAGTTTGTGTATATTTATAGATTTACGGTAACACCCCCGATATGTAAATTATCGATTTCACCCCCGATTACCGTTTTGCATGGTTATGACCCCGTGACTCCAAGAACTCGTCCGGGACTATTAGGACACATGGATTTGCGATACGAATGAGGAATAGAGAGAGAATGAGGTCTGGGAGCTATAGTGCGGATGTCGAGGTAGGGGTTTCTACGATACTTTTATGTAATGTTTTAACATGCATGTGGGCTTATTTTATTGTTATGGCTTAGAGAATAGAGACTATGTGTGATGAACGAGTAGGTACATTAGATGAATAGATTGATTGAAATGTTACGGAAGCGTATGCGGTTTCACGGAAATACTCGATAAGGTGGGAAATCAGGCGAATGCATATGATTGTGTTGCCAGATTGTGTATGTGAAAAAGATTAAGGATGAGAGATATCACGTATGACCATATGGGAGGTTACGACTAGAGTTTAGGGATACGTATATGCTGGTAGGTTATGGAATGGATGATACGCGGGCGATACGTGATAAGCACTTTGACCGATTTTGTGTGCAAGTTGTTCTAAAAGTGGTTACAATTGATAAGAGTGGTTGAGTGGCAATAAATGAATTTTTATGGAAATTCCTTGAATGCTCTCTCCCATTTGCCTATAAAAGGAGACCATTGGTTCATGTAAATGTACATTTCATTTTAAAAGAAGTTCTCTTCTTTTCTTGTGTATTTTCTAGTTATAATATGTCTTTCTAAATTTTTAGCTAAGGCTAGGAGTGAA
>JANLJB010029172.1:0-13760 GCA_026212285.1 Bursera cuneata | reverse complement strand
AATAAATGTACACTTTTAAGTGCTTATCAGTCCTAAAATACCTTTAATTAATCCATTCCATAGGGATCATAAGAAAGATATTTTAGTTGAGTGTAATTACCATTAAATAAAATTTCAAATATCCTCCATTAAAATTATTATCGTATGATGAAAATTTTAGTAAGTCATATTGGATTTTTATCCTAATGAAAGTCCAATCAAACAAAACTTAATATATATTTTCCATAAGGAGACCCAGCATATTATGAGTTCAAAATATACATCTTTTAATTAAGAACCATTAATGGTGACCGTATGTATAATTAACGCATAATTTTTCTAACCCTCTCCCACTCAATATTTGTCTTTGGAAAAAAAATGGATTTTTCAATTAGGTGAATTATTAAACAGTATTACCTAGATTAGTTAATTAAACAATCATAAATATTATTTTCAAATAATTCTAATATAATGCATAAAGGGCACAACTTTATTCAAAATGGCATGTTAAACTGTAATCATCACATATTCAAGCATTAATAAAATAAATAAACCCTATGATTCATGACTTTTCCTAAGGAAAAATTGAAAACAAGCCTATTTCAACTATATATATATATATATAGACAAAAATTCCTATATCCAAATTAAGGGCTACACAATTCAATACAAAAAATAAATACAAAGAGCTTAAAATTAATGGGGGGAAATTCTAGAAAAATAAATGATCTAGCCCTCAAAATTACAATCTCAAAATAAGTAACAAACAAATTCCTATAACTATGAATCAGGAGATAACTATACATTCATTCAGCATACAAGAATTCATATGTACCATCTCTTCTAATGCATTCTAATAAACATGACAGTGAATTATGAATTCTTCATAAAAATTAGCTACAAGCAGTATTTGATACCAATTGAAGAGAATTAACCCACAATGGAAGCAAGGATCTCAAACTTGTGAAAGATTTATACTAGAAGAATGTTAAAATCTTAGTTTGTTGTGTATGGATGAATGACTCGAGCTTTTTTACGTGATCTTCAAAGATGACATTTGTTCTTTAAAGAGAAACACCAGAAGTCCTGCAATATCCTTAATATCAATAATATACCAAGTGTGTGTACACTTTCACTTTACCAAAATTCTTCGTAGAATAACTCGACTCTGTATTTTGTATACACATTAAAAAAATATATATATTTTTTAGATGCAGTTTCTCTCCTATATGTAAAGACAATAACCATTTTATTTTAAATTTAAAATATATTTCAAAAACAAAACATATGTGGGTGAGTTTCTAAACCTTACCCCACATTTGATGCTACAAAAATGGTTGATAACGGAAAGAACAATACTGCTGACAATATTTCTCCTTTTTTTTAAAAAAAATTGAAATTTTTTCTTTACATGGAAGTTTCTGTTTTATCTTTGGATACATATTAATCACAGTTTTGGTGCCAAAAATTTTATAATGTATAAAAAATGCAATAATTAAAACTCTTTTATTTTATAACGAATCAAATAATATGATAATTTGATAAATCTAGGTGAAAGGTAAATAAACTCAAACAACGAAAATCTAATTACTTATAATAAATTAAACTTAAATATTAAAAAAACAACCTTGAAATCTAATTAATTTAAGTAAATTAGGCTTAGAATCTAATTATTCTTAATAAATTAGGCCTAAAAAACGTGAGGTTTAAAATTATTTGTAAAGAAAAAAAACTGATAAAAATTGGCATCAAATTAATTAGATCTAAAATATATAAATTGAAATCTAAATTATTTATAATAAATTAATTTGAATGTAGAAATAAAATTTAATTTAAAATTATTTTTATTTAGTTATGCATAAAATAAATTATTTGATTAGTAAGTTAATATTTTTATATTTTATGCTATTGGGAGTGTTTTATTTCATTTATAATTATAACAAATTTAGGTGAAAAGAAAATTTAGCTAAAATTTCACAAATTGAATTTAAATAAAATTCAATTTAGACGTGTAAAATATATTTTTTAATTATTTATAATACGTTTAAAATATAAAAATCAGGTTTAAATTTTAATTATTTTTAGTCAAATAGGCTTAAGATTAAAAAATAGATTTAAAATTATATTACTTATAATAATGTATTTTAGAATACTCATTGTCATAAAAATGGGACAATATGAGAATGGGTTTATCCAATCTATAGTACTCATCCATAACCAGTCGAAACCCACCCGTCACTGAAATTACAGTCATAGGATGAGATCGGTTTTGCCCCGATCCACCCAAACCCATCATTTTGTCATTCCAAGTAGCATAGCATTTTGTGTAATATATGTATAAGACGCATAATGGTATGTTACCCAAACCCATCATCGACAAGCTTTATTTTTTAGTCAGATATTCACTATTTCTATAAAATGAAAAAAAATATATATAAGACGCATAACATTAATTCATGTAAAGAATGAACAAATGTTAAAAAGGCGTGAGCAATTAACTGCTAAAAAGGCACATTTCTCATCAAAGAAATAAACAAATAAAATGAAAAAAAAAAAGATCGAAAACGTACTGGATAAATAAAATCAATAAAAATAGAGATGGGTCGGTGGGGAGATTTTACAGTACTCAATACGCAAACCAGAGGAAATGAGTTTGTCGAGGCCCGATCGTTGACCAGGTCAATAATTCATTAGAGTGAACCTATTCTTATACTACTATTTAGCTTTGAATTATGGGTCGTCACTCGGTTTAAAAAGAGGTGGGAAATTGTCTAGGTGAACAGCAGGCTGTGTGTAAAATCCCACGGTTCAACCGGATTTTCCAACTTGTTTGATCAGCTTAAACTCCTTTAATAGATTTGTCAAAAATATTGTTGCTTTAAACTAAGGTGTTCATATAGCTTTTTTGGCGTCAATTTTGAGTACGTAAGTTTCATGCAAAGCTTATAAATAGATGTGCACTGTCCTTGCAGATTATACACAAAATAACCCTTAAGAAATAAGAAGCAAACTAAACAATGGAGAGAAGTTCTTCCGTTATTGTTTGCGGATTTCTCTTAATTGTGATCCTCTGCCTGATCCCAAGTTTTGTGGCCGCAAGAGTACTGTTAGCAGATACTCCTCAAAACAGTATGTAGCCTCTTCTCTCGATTTTATTTTTTAGTTTTTTTTTTTTATTAGGTTAATCTATGTTAAATAACCATTTGACCATAAAATTTAAGTTTATATGTTTTGGCTCGACAATAGTATTTTACCTCTAATATAATATATGTCGCAATGATTTTATTGATGATTTATTTAACAAAAACTTAATTAATTTAATGGATCTTGCGGCAGATGGTGGAAACAGAGATCAAACGTATGATGACCATAGTAAAACCGACGTTAATGCTAGTGAATCGCGCGATGCCGGTTCTGCGACTGGTGATAGTCCTCCTGGTGGACCAGTTAACATGCCACCTCCTGTCCCATACAACAGACTGATTAATCACGATAAGAATGGAGACCAATCAATTATTGGAACTGGTAACAGTAATGAAAGTCAGATTATTGCTGATAATAATGGCAATGGAGATCAAACTGTTATCAGTAATAACAGTGGAGGTCAAAGTATTTCGACTAATAATGGCAACGGAGATCAAACTGTAGTTCGTAATAATACCAAGAGTCAAATTATTGCGACTAACCAAGCCAACGGTGATCAAACTGTTATTGAGAATGGTAAAGCTAATGGGGCTCAAGCAGCTGATGACAATGTTAATAAAGTTGAAACTACCGCTACAAACAGTGGCAATGGCCATCAAATTGTGGAAAACAACGGTAAAGGGGTCCATAGTAGTGCCACTAGTAGTGGCAATAATAACGGGCATGGGTATGGACATGCTGAAAGTACTGACGGTGGCAACGTGCGTTCAAGTGCTAGCATTTCTTTTAATAGCAAGAATGGCAATAAGCATGTAACTATTAAAAGTAGTGCTACTAAGGAGAATCAACAACAGGATTCCCAAAACTATAGCCCGCCTCCGCTATAGTTTAATTATTAGGCGTATTTATGATATTTATGATGTTTCTTTTTTATTGCAATTTGTTGTTAATGGTATTGATGACTTAATTGCATGTTTAAGCAGTAAGTGTCAATGTTTTCTTGCTATTACTAAGTGTTTGATGTAAGTGATAAGCTAGTGAGAAGCACTTCGATCGGTTCTGTGTTTGCTTTGAGTAATTAATTTCTTGCAAGCCAAACGCAGTCCTCAGTGAACGTGCTTCTTGTTGTTCTGTAGTTTGATTTGGTTTCATATCAATGGTGTTTAAATAAAAGCCCTTGCAGTATTCGTGCGTGCACAAGTTATTAAGATGTTAATTAATTAATTAATTAATTAACTAGTGTGTTAAAACATACAATTATTTTCTTTCTTTATTGTATATGTCAATGGAAAATTTTACGATGATCAAATTTGAACAATTTTTCAGCCACCTAAATTTAATTACACACGTAAACTTCTTCTTTTTGGGTTATTATTTGAATGTGTGGTGTTTGTGAACCATTGGATTGGATGTATCCAATTGCTTACAAAAACTTAAATAATGAAGAGCCCAAGAGGAGAGAAAAGAGGTTGCAATCGTCTCTAGAAATGTATGTACTTCTTATTCTCGTTAATTTTCTCATTCAAAGTGTCTTTCAATTTCCTTCGGCTGACTCTCTGTTCAATTACTTCGCTCTCTCTTATTACAAGCCAAATTCCAGACTTTAGAAGCTCGGGAAACATAAGAAATAGCCTTTATTAATTATTAGTATTATTATTATTGTTTAATTAAATGAGTATCAAGATGTCAAAGTGAACAACGAGGTTACATAATTGCCAAAGCAATGTCAGGTAAATTTTTTTTAAGGTGGAGTTCCTTAACACAATTTTTTTTTTAAGATGTATCTCATTTTATCCAATTATTAAAATTTTTTAAAAAATAAAAATAAAAATTTAATAATATCAACTCATCAACTATATCAATTATTAAATTATTTAAAATTTGTATCAAGATACTATATTAAAGATCCTAACCCTATTTTAAAATATTGTCTTGTCTTAGAAAACCTTGAAAACTTAGGAAATTTTATAATTTTGATCCAAACTAGGGAACCTCATTAAAATTTGACTCATTTTTTAAAAATTTAGATATTATAACCTAGTCGATATCAAAAGCTCGACACAAACACAAACGATATTTATTATTCGACACTCAACTATCAAATGTTGTCTATCTTCAAGTGTTTGACGTCGGATACTATCAAACATTGTTGGACATTATCTATCTTTGAGTAAATGATCAATATTGAGAATTTTGAAGTACATGTCAATCTCAATTTTCTAGTTAGTTGTTTCTAAAATTTTAAAAATTAAATAAATTAAAATATTAAAATTCCTCTATTTAAAACATATAGAGTATTTTTAATAATTTATCAAACTCGAGACGGTGGGAGTCAGGTTATTCCATATCAATTTGGCGTTACTTTACGGAAGTAACTAATGTCCATGAACTAGAGGGAGGTCAATATTAGTTTATAAAACTACTGGATCTATAGGGTAACTAACCAAACCTCAGGGGTGTCAAGTACATCCCTTAAATCAGAAAGAACTATGCATACGCGGTCAGGGACGGAGCTAAGTGAAGACAGAGGGGGCCATGCCCAAAGGAAAAAAAATCAATACATTTATAAATTAAAAATTAAAGAAAAATTAAAACATAACAGTTGGCCCCTCGAAAATTTGAGTTTTTGTTTCCCCTCCAAAAAATTTTTGCAAGCTCCGTCACTGTACGCGGTATGAAGAAAGGGCACCAACCTAAGAGTGATGAGTGATTGACGACGCTAGTATTCCTATGCATCAAATGCAAGTCACGTGAGATGGTGTAGATGAAATCTATTCCATCTAATTTTTTTTATTTTCTTACACAAGAGTTTCCCCTTGTTAATTCATGATAATTGTTTTAAATTACAGCACTCTATTTTTCTTTAAAAAAATAAAATAAACTGAATCGATCTAATGAGATGTGCTGTATTAACAAAATTTAATAAAATTATTACATGTAAACCTTTGAAAATTTAACATAATATATTTGATGATTTCCAATTGGTTTGAATGATCAAATCATCATATTAATTTAGTATTTTGATAGTATTTTAGATTGTTTTCTCAAAGCAGATCGATCATGACTCTGACACGATAAATAAATTGCAACAAAAAATGTAATTATGTATTCATGCTCAAATTACAAAAGAAGTTTGAAATTTTTTTTATTAATATATAAATCCCAATTCATAATGTAGATTCATTACTATTTAAAGATTTTGTTTAGCCAAAACCCAAAAAATAAATAAATTTCTAGCTAAACTCTTAGTCACATCGATCATCAAATTAAATTTGATTAATTTGTCTTCAATTTTTACTCCTCAAATAGCACAATAGCAAATCCGTTTATGTGTGTACGTGTAATATAATCACTATAAACCGATCAACCGTCAACGTCGTTATTCCTATGAGCACAAAAATATGTACACACTAGACTTCAAACAATTAAAGCAATTAAGTATTTATTACGTGATTATTGGTGTTGAAAAGAAGTTAAAAAGGAATAATGAACACTAGCTTTATTGAAACGAGTGTAGGGGCGAACCTACGCTTTTGTATGTTCGTTTCATACTCCCTTGACTACGTTAATTATGCAAAATATTTAACACACGTCCCTCGTGAATCAACTTTTTGTCAAAATTACTGTTGCTTTCGACCATCTTCCAAGTGTTCAGATTGCTTTTTGAGTTTCCAGTTCCCACTTAAACGTTTCCATGCACAGCTTATAAATACATACAAACTATCGACGCAAAGCACACACTATATCTAAATCTGAGCCTTAAGAAAGAAGCAAAAGAAAATGGCAAGCAAGAAGAGTTCTTCTTCTCTTATCATTTATGGATTTCTCTTACTTGTGATATTCCTCTGCTACTTCATCCCATGTTGCCTGGCTGCAAGGAAGTTGGAAGAGTTTCCTCAGAACAGTATGTTATATATTTATTATCATTATTATATATACAGCCCTTTTATCTACTTTTCTCACACTTGATCTCTTTGTATTAGCACGTTGCCGATGCATGCATGGCTTATTTGATGATTATGTTTTTCTCTATAAGTATTTTGATCGATATGCAGGTCTGAATATCATTAAAAATTGAAATAACATGTACTTACATGTAGCATTCTTCTATATATTCACCCCTTAAATTTAAAATGCATATAGGTAATTTAATGGTTAGCAAAAGAGAATAATTGGTTGGGTTAATTGTAAGAATAATCATTATTGCCCAAAACAAAACAATTAACACAAATTAGTTTAAGCACCACCATTCTTAGAGTTTAATATATACTTTTTATTACTCGTAGTAATTTTTAATGACTTTAGAATTTAGCTAGGATGTTTACATAAATAAAAGAGTAATTTCAAAATTTATAACTCAACTTTCATTTAGAATTGCCTATAGATGATAAAATAGTAAAGAATACATATATTAGACCCTAATTAAACTAATCTCACATTATTTGGAATGTAAAAAATCCTTATATAAATTTGGGACTTTCTTACATCATTATTTTATTATTACTTTATTATAGTTTAAATGCAAGTTTATTTGATTTTTTAATTGTTGTTGCTTCTTATAAACAAAATTTCTTTTACCTAAAAAAGTTTCTGCTAACCACTTATTATGAATATGCATCTTAAGCTCTGGTTTCGTGGCAGATGGAGTAGGCGACGGACATCATGAGGATGATGACCACAGTAAAACCGATGTTCATCCTAGCCGATCAGAAAATGACGGCTCGGCCACCGGTAATAGTACTAATGGAGCGGTTAACATGCCACCTCCTGGTCCATATGAAAGAAATGCTGATCACTATAATCATAAGGAGAAATCACATACTAAAACTAGCAACGTTGATGGTTCTGAAAGGGAGGTCACTACTTCTAACGATAGCAGTGGATTTAGTGCTTCTACTAGGACTGGTAATAAGGATCAAACTATTACAAGCAACAAAAGCACCAAGAATCAAACTATTATTGAAAAAAATCATCAAAATGCTGGAAACAACGGCGGTAATGTGTGGAACACGAATAATCCCGCCTATTTCACTCCTCCTCAAGACCAGCAATATCCTGTCTACCCACAGCCAATGTGTGTAGACCCAAATTGCCCTCCTGTGATCCCATAGCAATAGATGGGTACTTGAAACTCTCAGGTTGGCGTGATCATGATGCTCATTTCTTGCTAGTGTTTGTATTGTTGATATAATTACATGTTCAATCATGTGGTAACCGTAAATGTTTATTTCTCCTTTAATGTCTGATGTAAGCTAATTAATGAGAATTGCTTTGGTTCTGTGTTTGCTTTGATAAGTTATAATTTGTAGCAAAGCAAACACGGTTCTTAGTGAACATGTTCTGTATTTTGATCTGGTTTCGGAATGTTGTTTTAATCAAAGCTATTGCAATATTTGCGTGTGGAAAATTGAAGGTGTCCATTACTGGAAGAAGATAGACTTATTTCTTTTTTAATTTTCTAATTATTTATTTACTTTAAAATGCTGATGAACTAAAAATTGATACAAGATAAATTGTTAATCGAGAATTCGTTTCCACTTGTAAAATGGTAGATAATGCGTTAGTTGTTTTTCGAAAACTACCTATTTGACAAACTTCTTGCATTAAACGATCTTTATTTATTAGAAATTAATAAAAATTGCTTGAGAGTGTACTTAGTATTTCAGAAAATTAAAGATACGAAGAGAATCATTACTATGTCAAAAAGCAAATGGACTACAAGTCAATTAAATCGTAATAAGTCAAAGTATGTAACTCATGAAATTTCTAGCAACATCAGCGGTCCAAAATGTTCTTTCTGCCGTTATAGAGAAGAAAATTTTGAAGCTTTATTTGAAGTGGGGTTGCCCGTTGAATGGTTCGAAGTACACACGGCTTTGCTAACAACAATGTAAACTTACAGCAGCAATAAAATATCAACATGCAAGCTAGATGCAACTAATCACCTCTCTAATTTGGTAATAAAGAAGAGTGAAGAAAATGAGTGGCAAGACTTCCTCTTCATTTATACAAGTTGTCATCTACTACCGGCTTCTTATGCATTATTCAGGGCGTGGTTAGTGATCTGTCTCTCATAAATTTGTGTGCATTTTGCTAAGGAATTTGGTGAAGAACTGCAATCAAAGTTCCACAGCAGAGGAGCATTTAAAATAGCCTAATAGACGGACGATGAGTCAGCGGTTAATTATATGCCGAGATGAAGAAACATAACGTGGAAACGTTCTCCTCAAGAGTCCAATATCCATGGCAACTCTCAAGCTGATATAAATATTTTTTCTTGTAAAATTCTTTCCTGAGTTTTCTGCTCCTGTATATCAGAACCCTTCTGTGATCCCTGCTGATTAATGGCGGATTAAGCAGCCTTTCATTCTTGATTTTTCTTGTTGCATTGGCTTGGTTTCTAACTTAAATAAGATCTAAACAGGATGTTGTTGCAGGCTATGGCGGTGTCGTAAGAAGTCACTTGCAGGAAGACGATACACTAAACAATTCTAAATAATGGTATTTTGCCTTAAAATAGCTCATCTAGTTAAAACATAAGAAGATTCTGAAGAAAATTTTTTTAGATTAGCTATAAAGCTTACACAAATTCTGGATATTTGTTACAACTGTTTTTAGAAGAGAGAGCTTTGCAGGGCAACCTCACGGCCTTGTTGCTCTTCTCTATGAATCTATCCATTATCAATTCATAATACTAACTTTTTGAACAGCTAGCTTCCAGCCATTTTAATTTATGTTTATCTAGTACGTTTCATAGCAAGGTCATTTAATAGATAATACCTCTGAGGTGAACTGGACTAAGGGGGCATTTGGCTCAAAAAAAATGTATTCAGGTATTCTCATTCCTGTTATTTGGTTGAAAAAAATAAACTCGGAAATGAGAATCTCATAACCCTAGGAAATGAGATTAGCCATTCCCCTTACCCTGAGTTAATTGATTTTGATTCCTAACCAAAATTAAAATAAAAAACATACTTTTACAATTTTATATTTGAAAAAAAAAAACTTATGCTATTGTGTCACAAGAAAATCTTTTCCATCTTCATCTTTTTTATATTCATCACAATTTGCATCTCAAATATAAATATTTTTATTATAAATTTCAAATACACAATATTTGTTTTGCATGGACATATTCTGTAGGTGAGTGAGTTTTCCCATTTTTTCCATCCTTTTCACTTTCAAACTTACCCATATGATCGTCTTATAATGATAATTTATATTATTATTAACTTCAAAAGCTCATCGTTATGACATCCAATATAGAGTAAAATTTAAATTAACTCTATATTATATAATATAAAACTTGTAAGGTCTTGTACTTGTAATATCTAAAATTAAAGAATTTTTTTAAAATTATTTAGATGATATAACAATTTGGTTTTAAAGTTATAGAACTCAATAACTCAATCGTAAAATAATAATAATAATACTAATAATAATCAATCTATCGAATACAATACAAAAGCATCTATCCAATTGTCTAATGATTGAGAAATGTTAGAGAAATTACAAAAAATTATATTTATTTTTTTGGAGAGGTGCGGCCTTTGAAAAATACTAAATCTTATAATTTCTTTGATTATCTTAAAGAAAAACAAATAAAGTGCAAAAAAACTGAAAATTCATATTTTATGATAATAATGATATTTAGTGCTTATTATTTTATTTATTTTATATATTTTTATAGGGGAGTAATTTAGAAAATTGATATTGATTTCGATTTCGAGCCTCTATAATTTAAACAGCTTCAAAAGGAATCAGATTCTAATTCTATACCGAACCAAACAGGAGGTATAAATAACCATTTCGATTCCGATTCTGTCCCTTCTTATTCCAATTTCGGAGCTCAAACTAAATGGATCCTAATAGTAGTGACATTGAAAGTAACTATTGTGAATGAACAAGCTAAAGCGGCTAACATACAAAGATCCTAATAGCTGATTCACCTCAAAGCATAGGACTCCGAGGTGAGTTAAAGTGCACCGATCCTAATGCTTGACAATATGACTACGGATTGATGGTTTTGGAGAGACACACAAGAAGCTGTTACATGCCTAACGAAAGCAAAGTGAGACACGTGCTAAGAAAGGTTAAAGGATCCTAAAAGGTATCACCATCATTTTTCGATCATCTAGGCCCAACTCCTTTTCAGTTTTTCTCCTTGAATATTCTCCACATTCTTAAACAGGGCATTACTTCGTTTTCTTCCTGAGATGTGTTTCAAGTAGTTGGTTGTCTAAAGTCATCAGAATCTCTAGCTTGCGCTTTGGAGAGCAAACTCTTGTCATTGACTGACATTTGCTTCCTAACCAACTTTCTTTTCGTAGATAATAGAAGAATTGCCGAGTGTTGTGCTTAGATTGCCTTCAAGTTTGGTTGAGTCAGGTTCACCTGAAGTTTTTCCCACCAATAATTCATAAATGTGTCTAGTACGTGCAATAAAATAGGGGATTAAACTACTTAGGATTTACAATCCCAATTTCGAATATTTTAGTCTCTAAGAAGGTACAAGATTAGTATTGTCGGCCCGTCGATTAATCTCCAATGCATCGGATAGCTAAACCTAAATAATAAATTATATAATTTATAGTGATATGCTGAGATTTACTAACTATTTTATTATTGATAGTAATTTCTTTTTCTATTCTCTTCCAGGTGATTAGTCCCTTAATCAGATATTTTATGGTTGTATGTTTAGCTGATAATTAGCTGAAATTAGACCTTCTGATAACTTGTATAAATTACTTGAAAACAAATCTAATATGATTTTTATAGATATAGGAAAAGATAAACTTTAAGAAAACCATTGTGAGTTAATAAGTCAATGGTAGCGTATGTTAAAGGGCATCTCGAGTCTTCGACGAATCCGTCCAACCACAATAGGTTGGAAGTGCAAGTCACGTCTTTGATTCTAGCCTCTCGCTCTCTCTGTATATATGCTTTTGCTTAATTACCATCACTCACTAAGCATTATCACCAGTAAAGAATAAAAGAAAATGATGAGAAAAAGCAAGAGTTCCCTCTTCACATATCATTTGTTTCTTGTCATTAATGTTATGTTTCTCGTCTTTTAGTCCTCTGGAGGTTTTGGAGAGAGGCTAGTGTATATGGCATAACCTAATCTTTACTAGTACTATCACTATGTCATATACACTACTCTCCAAAAACTCTACGAAAGTAATAATAGATACAAGTCTTACTATTTATTGATTCACTACACATCTGTTGCTTAACTCTAATAAAATAACTTTATAATAAATTAATAATAAAATATTATTAAAAAACTGATAGAATTTCATTTATCTTTTTGACTTACCACTTTACATCAACTTAGAAAAATATTTCTAAAAGTTTATAAATCAATTGCTACTGGGATCCCTTATCGATCCTTTTCATAAAAGAAACTCAATTCAACAATAACAAGTCTCAAAGCCTCCATAGCAGTCTAGTCTAACCACACGATACTCACAAGTATGTTTTTTACATGTTTTGCTTATAACATGCTTTCAAAAACTTAAACTTTTTACATATAAACATGAAATGCAAAAAGACACTTTTGATGTCATATCACGTGGCACAGCCTTAAGATCAACTAAGAGATGGGAGGGAAAAGAGGAAAAATGGTGAGCACACATATGCTTAGTGAGTGGATATAATTTTTAAAATATACTGTTTAAATCATTGTTTAAATATATAACTTATCTGAAAAAATTGACTGATATAAAAGTATATAAATTTAAATAACTAAATAGCTTATTGTAAAACATAAATGGACAAAACTATATAATGTTAGACTAATAATCATATTCTATAAAAATATATGATATAAATCTGTATTTTTACTTTATCTCATTCTTTGAAAACTATATCTGATACATAATTTCACAATGCTGATAATTTAAATATATCAATCATAATTGATACTAAACTATAATAAAATCTCTTTATACAACAGAGCTACATTGCAGTCGACCCAAACTTTGAGGTGTTTATATTTTAATCCCCGACTTCACATGTGTCACACACGTATATTTGACAAATCGTGCAGCCCTTTAAAGAAGCTAAATACAAAGCTTTGAGCTTTCAATTGTTCTTCTTGCTAGTTTTGTCAACAATGAGCAATATATAAAACAGAAGGCTAACACGAGCTTTGAATTCTCGTAGTAGGAAAAGACTAAGTAGCTATCACAAATATATATCATATCCATACTGCTCCCCGAAAATTCTCTGCTTCATTAATTCGATTCTTTTCAATATGGCAAATTGTGTACGCAACGTTGTTGATTTTAATCAATTTTAGCAATTATTTCGGGATAAATTCATTCATCACATCAACCTATATATTCCTTACAAAGTTCATGATAAGCACTTAAAAGTGTACATTTATTATGAGTTTAAATATCATTTTTCCACTTTAAGTGCTATTAATTTAAGTATTTACTTTGATTTGTGCTTAAAAGAATTATTGTTGTAAATTTTTTATTTTTGGTTACTTTGATGCAGGCCAAGTAAAATGAGCATAACTTTCAATCCAGAAGCCCATTTACTTCGAATCTTATATATTTGGAAAACTAATGGATTTCTCCACAAACTTTAAGAACAGCTTAGAGCCCAAATCCAATGTTTAATGGGTC
>JANLJB010029171.1:0-13749 GCA_026212285.1 Bursera cuneata | reverse complement strand
TCTTTATATTTCTCATTAAAAAGTCTACAAAAGTCATTATATAAAAAAGTCTATAAAAGTCATTAACTTTTTGAATACCGCATGACTTTTTAAAAAGTATTGATTGAATACCCCAAAACTTTTATAGACTTTTTAAAAGTCTTTAAAAGTCTATATTGAATACCTCATGACTTTTATAGAGTCTTTAAAAGTCTACAAAAGTCTTAATTGAATACACCTCAACTTTTTAATTTTATAAAAGTTTTTAAAAGTCATTAAAAGTCTTAATTGAATACACCCCCCTAAGTTTGTCCACTTTTGCTTCTTCTATCAACCCCTGAACAATACAAATTAACATAAGGCCATATCCACAGAGTAAACAGAGGGAAAATGGTGCACCTATGTGTATTGATAGTGTTAAGTAACCACTTAATCCAAAAGTCAGGCAATGGGAGAATTCGCCTTTGAAACCTTTAGGTCCGTACCACATCAAATAACCACTAAATTCAAAAGGTTATGTTTTAAATAAGCGTTCAATATTAATCTTTGAATCAACAAATAGTATTAATATAACCCCACAAAAGACTTTCTGGAAATAGTGACTATGTAACAAAAATATACAGTGATTTACCTCTAGGACCATGTCATTCAGTGCTGCACCTAACAACTCCCAGACAGTGCATCTATGGTCATTTGAAGAATTAGCCTTCCTGTCATTTCCAACGATAGTGAGGAGCATATGCCCTCCAGGGATCAGCTCTTCTGAACGTGACATTAGAAACAATTTGAAGTCCTTCTCAAAAAGATCCAAGTATGCCTTATGTACACCAACGGGGCTTGTCTTTGCCATGCAAATATTTCCTTTGTTTAATGGAACTCCTAATTCGCTCATGAGCCCTTCCGGAACCTGATAATTTTTATGCATAGATGATGTTATTAAACAAATCAATGTTCTCATTATTATTATTGCTGTTGTTGTCGTCGTTATGTATGAATCGCTAACCTGGGAACGCCAATGAAGACTGTAAGAAGAATGAATAAAGTGAAGGGAGTGATTAGGAAATAGCCTTCCATAGAAAGAGCCAGGAATTCCTGATACAAAACATGGGCCAAACTTGCCGCCCTTCACAGTCTTCACTTCCTTTATTTTCTCATAAAACCCTCGCAATGACCTGAAAATGGTGTTGAAATCATTTCCAGGAAGATCATTCAAGAAAACCTGGAACATGGGTGCCTCGAGTCTCAATCGTTTGCATATTGCATCAATGATGTCTATGACTTCCCAGACCATTGAAAGCGCGTTGGGTCCTGAAGAACACCCCAAGTCTGCTATCTTCAAGCACTCAGGAAGGGTATTGCTGCATAGCTTCGTAATGCTAGCTTCCAGAATGGGCTTTGCCTTGAACATTGCTCTTCTCTGTAGCAAAAACAAAAGAAAATGTTAGCAAATGTATGCCATATTGTGTGCAAGAGCGTATTGTCAGAGGGCAAGCTTAGTACTTTGTTGGGTCCTAATATGATAGATTAAGCTTTTAGATAGGATGGTTTCTTAATATGACGCCAGAGCAAAAATTATTATCGTATTTTCGTATTTTGGTTTGAGTTGGTCCAAACCATTTGGTCCACTGTTGTTCGTGAGAGGGGGAGTACCAGAGGCAAGCTTAGTATTGTTGTTAGGCACTAATTTAATGACTTAAGCTTTTGGAATTGGTGATTACTTAACCTTCACGATACAAAAGAGAGAGAATGAAAGAGATTACTTGAATCTCTGAGTTTTTGGCATAGCTGGTATCTCCATCTCCACCATTCATGCAAAGAACTTGCTGCCCTTCCATGGCTAGTCTTTGTGGCTTTCTGATGCTCTCTCTGCGCATGAACTCTAAATTGACTGACAACAAAAGGGTCTCTAAACCCCATTTTATAGTCTCTTTCTTATTTCAGTTTCCTAGGATTTCCCCTGATCATGTGTATCAGAGACCATTTTTTTATTTTTGACATAGTTGTGGCAGAAGATTATTTCGTACGCCATGTTTGATGTTCTATTAAGGGGAGCATCGTTGCTACCTTTCATTATGTCACAGAATTTGTTTTATAGTTTCAAAGTTCTTGTTTACCATTTACATTGTATCTAATGAAGTTCGGAGAGGACCATGAATGCCTTGGAAGAAGCTATTTACTTTGCGTAAACTTGTTGATTGCGCCCTGGTTCTCCAGCAAAGTCGGAGCCAGGAAATGGGACATCTATTATAACACTCCTTGTTAGCCTTGCTTCGCTTTCGTGTCCTCTCCAGGTAAAATCTAGAAAACTATAAGCTATGGTGCATGTACTAGCATTAATCAAAACTCTGAAACCCAGATTAGGATACATGCATACACAAAGTAATTAATTAACAGCTTCTTTGAAAGCTCAAAACTAAAAATTATTTGTGTAATGACACATGTCCATTTCACAGCCTGGATCTGAAAAAAGTATATTGCTTATTTGGGTTTCACTCAAGCGTCCTTCAGATATCCAAAACCCTAAAAGCTTCCTCCTACTTCTGTAAATTATATTTGTATTTTTCACTTTGGATATATCTCATAGGTTCAGGAGAATCTGTTATTCAATGGCTGAAATTGTCTAACCATATCTATAAGAAATTGGACAAAATTAAAATTTTAAAAGAAAAAGAAAGAATTCCCTCTGAAAGCAGCACAAAAGTTTTAGTCTATGCATATCGAAAAATGAAGAAGTAAAGTTGACACTTCACTCTCTGATGCACTATCTGGGAAGAATTGAATATGATGGCTGCAGTTGTCATATCTGAGAAAAAAATCTAAGTGAAAATCTGCTAGCTACTTCATTAATTAAGAATATTATCATATGCTTAGTCTTTTTCCTGATCTTGAATGCTACTTTTGTGTTTCAGTTCATGCACGTTTGGTCCTGTTCTTATCGGAACAGGATTATCAGAATCGCACATATGCTTAAAAAGTATTTCTTATAACGATAAAAGAGCACAAAATCTATAGACGATGCTAAAATTAAGAGAATACCAACTCATCCTGTACTCACCATTGAACATATGCCACCACCAGTGTCTCTCTTAATCTGATCTGCACATGGCACTAAACAAGCACTAAACAAGAATATGCTTTTGAAGATTGCTAATAGGTTAGCTCCGGATATGGAAGGTCTCACCAGTCACCAGTCAGACATCAGAACCGCTTTCTTAGTCGGCATTATGTCGTGTTCCATACGTTTGATATTCGAATGACCTAGCTGAGAATTAGAATTTTTGCACCAAAGCATATATTTTCTTTTCATTGTTGTATGGAATATCTTAAGATTACATTCCTCAGCACTATGCACATAGTTTTCTCAACCCTCTCATCCAAAACAAGGGAAAAAAACCTCAAATCCGTTTTATCTGCTTATCCAATCTTCAAGAAATTCGTGGACCGACTAGATTACCCATTTTCTTTTGACATCACCCAAGATCAGATCAGATTCTTGTTAAACTTAGACTTCTAGATAGGCCTTTTTGTATGCTGATGAATTATTTTTAAGATTTAAGATAACATTAAATATCTGAACTGTGTTTCAAATTCTAAAGAAAATGAAGCTGTAATATCAAGAAATGAAAAGAGAACTGAAGAAGATTGGTAAACTAGAAATTTTACATTGCATATATCACACAGCAATGTACAATAGTTCTATTTTACAGAAAACGAAAACAAAAACCAGATAAGGGAAAAAAAAAAAAAAGTAGAAAGCGAAAATTTGTGATTATGCTAATACTTTGAGTAACCTTTATATCACAGAGTACTCTTCCTCCATTCGAAACCTCTGTTGCCTTGCAATGAAAGCTTCAACTGTGCGCCGGAACTCTTCATTGCTCATGTTATCTTCAGGGTATGAAGTTTTCACCAATCTCTCCCCAGAATTAGTACTTTTCCTGTGCTTCTCTGTTCCGGATCTCCTAAGTTCCCGGCAGGAATTTTCGCCTCTCAAACGCTTTAAATTCTCTGATTGACTTCTCCTGTAATTCTTGGTTTGCCAAGTATGTGTGTTGTCACTAACTACATTCTCTCTACATATGCTTTGTTTTTCTATGTACTGAACGTCGTAACGATGAATGTTCTGAATCTTCTCACTCATCCCCACCAGCTCTTCATAAGAATCACTTCCTGAATTCTCCTTTTGGGTAGGATCCTGAGCTGAAAATTGTCCTGACTTTGCAAAAAGAATGACAACTATTGCGTTGCCTAGAATGAAAACAAAGTAAGGGCTAACGAGGACAACTGTTAAGTCCTTGAAATATGCACCAGAGTTCATGACAGCATGTGGGAGTTGAGTGGAAAATCGCGATACCAAAACCAAAAGTGCACATATTTCAATTATTCGAAACCAGTTTGCAAGCTTTCGAAGCTGGCGCTGCTTCAGGATTGCATTTGCCTTCTCAGCTTTGATGTTATTGACCTTAATTGTATCCATGTGAGTATGCTGGTTGAGAACTAAGTGTGACTGTGAACTGATTATGGTTTAAGAAGCTTGAGGGTAGATTTTCCACTGTTACTCGAAAGAGAATTGGTTTTGAACCAAGGCTATGGTCGCAGCAGTTTCTCTGAAGAGAGAAGCCAGAGATGCTACTATGACCATAGTAGATACTGAAAGGATTTTGGTGTTTAGGTTCATGGAAAACAGAGGAAACAGAGTGAACTAAACAGAGTAGCTCTGTTTACTCTGTTTATGCTTTTCCTCTCAGGTTTTTAGGGCTGGAAATGTAAAATGAATTTGGAACTTGATGGTTGGGTTGGTGTGCAATTTATAGTGGTGGAATATATGCCTTTTTCTTTTTCTTTTATTCCAATTTTCTTTTCCTTTTTCTTTTTTTTTCTTCTTTCTAATCTAGACAATACTAAATTATATTCCCTCTATTAAATTTATTGGATTTACGCAAGTTGAGGTTTTTCCAGAATCTAAAGCACCACTTCTCTTTTCTCTAGTGTGCTTCTCACCACTCCCAAAGTACTTTTTTCCATAATTGTTTCAATCCATTTTCCACACATTCAGCTTTCACAGTAATTAAGAAGAAGAATAATTTTGCAACTAGCCAACCAGAGCATCTTTATTTAGGCATATGTAGCAGCAAAAGTGTACGCGCTTCCTACCCCTCAACTTTCCTGGTGAAATTATTGCACTAAATATGAACTCCAGCACACACGACTTGAAAATTCAATATTTAGAAACAGTCAGAACTTGCAACTTTGAATTTGTAAAAGTGATTGCAATAATTCAAGAAAAAGAAATAAAATAACCCTTATAAATAATTCAATGATTTAGGATAAAGTGAGATGTTAGTGGCTTAAGTATTAAAGTTAAATTCACACTTATAATATTAAGAAGTAATTAAAGTGGAATAACTTAGCAGTCCTTTATTTGAATTCCTTACTGCAAACATAAGAGGTTTCCTAACATAGTTACAGGGTTGAAATCCTCCTATTTTAAACGTTTTTAAAAAGAAAAATATTACATTTGATCTACTTATAAAATCCATTGAAGTATATGAGATGCAGTCATATTCAATAACTTCGTTCATTAACACATAAGGAGGGCCACAAGTATGATTTTAAGCATTTAGGTAGAGTGATTTTTTAGATAAGAAAACAGAATATTTGATACTTAACCCTCTAAATATTACTTTATAAACCTTTTGTTTCCTAGGAAGTTTATTTATCTTTTTACAGCAACTTTTAATTTAATATTCAGTAGATAAGAGTGATATCATTAAATCTACCAGAATCCTGGAAACTAACTGGTGAAATGACAGTGTTGGTTAAAAAGTTTTCCAGGTGGTATAATCAGACACTGAACAGTAAAATGGCACTTTCATGGGGATTCCAGACTGACCCATTTCTTACAGACTAAGAAATTGACACGTAACAAACACCAAGCTCAAAACACAACACAACCCAGTTGCCTTTTGACTTTAACCGGCATTGAGTTAGTCTGCATCTGCTCTTTCGACCCACAAATAATGCACCACCAGTGAAGCTTTTACTTTAGATTCAAGAATGCGACGTGTTGGCTTTTCTTAGCTTTGTTTCTTTGATTATGGTTTGATTTTTCTCCTCCACTGTTGCTCCTTGATTTGAAGCCATGATTATGACTGTAAACGGTTTCTTTCCTTTCTCTACAAAAGTGGTTCCTGCACTCACTCCACGTCCCACACCCAACTTTTGCCATGTTTTTTTAATCATTCCTTGCTGATTTTTTGTGTTGAAATAGTAAAGATGCAACTGCGTTAGGTTCATTCATCTGCCTAAGAAACCAATTCAGTTTAAAACTTAAAAGTTATCAGGTCAAGTTTTCTCACGTAAATAAAATAGATATAACTTCAATGTCTAATGGATCTGTAAGACCAACCTGAGTCAGAAGAAAGGAGATTCTAGTGACCACCATCATTTCTAACTCATTCAAGGAATCAAATCAAATATTTTCTTAGATGAATAAATGGACTTTGCAAATGTTGTCAGTTTCGGCAGTCTCATGGTTTTGGTTTTATATATGGGCTCCAAAACCTAAAACATGTCTACTAAGTAAAGGTCTATTAGGACCACCTCTGTTAGTTTTGACAGAATCAATCACATGGTTTTGTTTACGAGCTTCTACCTTAAAATACGGGTTTATTAAGATCATCTAAAGCGTGCCATAACAAGGCACATACCATAATAAAGAGCTTGTAACAAGTGTGGCCTTTGAAGATGACGAAAGGACATTAGAGCCAAAAGATGTAGCAGTCAATAAAGGCAACTCAAACAATTACAAAATGAAAAAAGACAAACTAAAAAAATGATTGGGCTAACGGGTATGAGTGAAATTGGGCTAGATCTCTGGGCTCCATTTACTCCACTTTTTAGATTATCCAATTCACAGTGGGAGACACCCCTTTTAGCTCAATAATTATATCATGCCAAGAGTCCATTGCTAGAACAAAACACTGATTATTTATATTAATCCAAAGTAGAAGAAGCTTTCCGATTAAGGTGTTTATGCTACTTTCTTGCTTGTAAAGGCTTGGGAGGACTGGTAGAAGAGATAAGGCATGGAAGAAACTCAAAAAGCTTCTAGGTAGACATATACTTCATTTAATTAATTATTTACAAAGTTGATGGGAACACCAAAGTCTTTTAAATATTCTCTCTTAATGGTATTTTATTTTCTCCCCCTCACTCTGGAGTGGATGATGATTCAAGTACACGGGTGCTGCCCATTGGCCTTCAATTTTGAAACCAAAGAATATTAAGGTTCCGAAATTCTTAGAGCATATTTGAGATTATATACTATATATGTGACATAAGAATGTGACATTGGTGATTTTACGTGCCCAAAAAAATCAACACACGTTGGATTGAATGTTTTTTGAGTTGGATCCCACTTATTTATTTGTGGTGTTTCTTTGTTGATTGATTGATTCTTATGTTAAGAAAAATAAATGAACAAAAATTATTCTTTGCTTTATATATATATATTTATGTTTATATGAAAAAGGTCAAGTTGAAGGGTTGGATTATGGGTAAATTGGTAATTTCAGTGATAATACAATATTCGGAAAAACATTAAAACAAAAAAAATCCGACCTGCCGGATTCGAACCAGCGACCTAAGGATTAGCTGATGGGCTCGCCCTACTACAGTCCTCCGCTCTACCAACTGAGCTAAGGTCGGTTTGGTGTCGATTGTAGCACTGAAACCATCAAATGGATATTATCTGGACAAGGAGGCATCTTAAGATCATAAAAATGATTGATCTCTCTATTTAACGGGTTAATATTTTAAGCAATATTATTTTTTTTTAAAGAAAATTATCTCAAATAATGTCTAAATAATCTGACATGATACAATAATATGATATGTAACTTTA
This sequence comes from Bursera cuneata, assembly GCA_026212285.1. Taxonomy (NCBI): domain Eukaryota; kingdom Viridiplantae; phylum Streptophyta; class Magnoliopsida; order Sapindales; family Burseraceae; genus Bursera; species Bursera cuneata. Next base: position 5,864 of record JANLJB010029171.1, on the reverse strand, counting down.
TATTAATTTCACTAAATGGAATAAGCGATATAATAAAAGAGATAATATCACGTTATTCGAGGTAGAAATGATAATTTTTTTTTTAAGAGAAAGTAGTATCAATCAGGGTTGATTGTTAATTTTCCTCTTGACTTTTTAAGATTCAGATGAGCTACTGCATACGGTAATTAATTAGACTTAAATATAAAATTCTACACAATATACGATGTTCATAGTTAAATAGGTATCAATACCTCTACAATCTTTCATATTCATTATAAAATATGGATTAATTAATGAAGAGAAATGAGTTCATCTTTAGCAAGCCACCGGTTCATCAGGCCGGGATCGATTTTTGCTGCACGATTTCCGGTACTACGCAGTAGTAAAGTTTACTCGAAGATTTTATCATTGACTTCCGATAATTAGGCATCAATCATGTATATGTATTGACTAACCTCATTTCAAATATATTTATGGCGTCGAATCTCACTTGTTCTGCTGAATGCATTCAATTGCCCACAGCTTTCTAATGGAGATGCATGTGTCATGCAATTAGCTAATCTTTCTTTAATATATTCTGGGTCAAAAGTTACTGCAAATTTTTTATTTTAATTTGACCTAGCTCGGTTTCTTTGCAATTCATATGCGACCTTTCCTAATTTCTTAATTTTCAGTGTGTATAATTATTTATAGCAGAATTTTATTAATTTATTCGCTCTTTCTTTTTGGAGATTTAATTAATCAGAAAGATATCGATGTGCTAATTACTAAGTAGATTAATTAATTAGCTACTCAGATCATTTGATGAAATAATTAATGCAATTTCAACCGACAAATAGGGCTCGATCCAGTATGGAAGAACTTTTTTAAGGTCATAACTCAATTACATGCATGCCTTGTCAAATTTTCTGTCTCACAAGTACTATAAGATCTAAATGAAAACATTATAAGAGTCTAATAATGTCTAATAATTATTTTTTTTTCATGTATTATTTTAGAGTCTAAAGTCAAGGAGCCCTTAAGTCGTTTTTGATTAATTGATTAACATATTGCAACATTAAGGGACTTAACAGGTTCTTTGAATTTTGACATACATTGACTGTCATTTGTTTGTCTCTATTAACTTCGCTAATACATTTCACAATCTTTCCCAGCGTACAACAAGGACATGAAATCAAGCAACTTCTACTATAAATAGCCCTAATCGCCTCCCCATTTAGCACAAGCAAAAAAGAGAAACTAGCTATAGCTGAACATGGCCAAGGCTCTTAAATCTGTCCAGCTTTTCTCACTCTTCTTTATCCTCATTCTCCTCGCAAACTGGGGTAAGTGATGAGTTGTGATCTAATCTGTACTATATATACTACTTAACTTTAGTTTTTCCTATAATTTGATTGCATTGCATGCATGCAGAGATGATGCCAGCAGTGGAAGCAAAAATTTGCGAGAAGGCTAGTCTAACATGGTCAGGGACGTGCAAACACACAGCCAACTGTGACCGACAATGCAGGAGCTGGGAGGATGCTAGGCATGGAGCTTGTCACAAAAGAAAGGGGCACTGGAAATGCTTCTGCTACTTCAACTGTAAATGAATTATCAGAATTCATTAATTAATGCCCGTGATTCAGTGTCATAATTTAAGTGCTGGAATTAATAAACCTAGCTTGCTCCTTTATTTGATTCTAACTAGTACGAATACTACGTATGAGTACTGTTGCGTCAGATGCATGGAGGTAGCTAGCTAGCTAGTGGCAAATAAAGGTGTTTCTGTCGAAACATTGATCGTGTTATAATTAATTTGTTGTTGATTATTGTTGATCATGAACTGTACTGAATATCGAACATTTTATGATAATAATTCTGTGAAGTATATTATTTATTCCAAAGAAGATGAGCTTTGAAGCTGGCCAATATATAACTTCTTCTTGCACCACATGATACCTCGATCTCGATCAGACCGTTTTGACATTTCATGTACATTAAATTATAACATTTGCAATCAGTTTAATAATCTGGACTAATCTTTCTTTATTAGATCAAAATATGTGCTTAATTAATATCTGGGTCCAAAATTGCTGCAACTTTTTAACCCTATTAGAACGAATTTGATTTATTTTTTTTAAAGCTGAACTAATTTCTTCACGTTTTTCTTATCCATCGATGTGACAATTAAATATTGCATTATTAGCTAATCAGTTCAAAGTGATCAAATTGTGCAATTGCTTTGTTAGATTATCTGGCTGATGAACAAGTAGTTCAAGAATCAAGATGGTGCTTGCAGTATGTATAAAACAACATGCTAAAAGTCAAGAAGTTCTAAGGTGTTTTGAATTATATATATATATATATATATTTAATGGCGCATTAAGAAATCAAAGTTGCTTTGAATTATTGACTTCTTGATTTAATAATTTGAAGTAAAAACAATTGGCTGCCATGCTTGAAAATTATCTTCTATCAACTCTCTTATCCCCGCTTACAAGATGGACTTCGACAGCAAGGCAACTTCTTCTATAAATAGCCACATATATTACTCGTGCATGACAGCTGACAGCACTTAGCACAATAGTTCATTCAATTTCATACACTAATACACCGCAACACTGTTTTTTTTTTAAATCTCGATTAATTTCATGGAATCTGTATCTCGTGCTTTCACTATTAGACTACACTTTTAAAGTCAATATATTGAAACACTTTACACAACTTATAACCTGCACTCTTCCTTTTCACCTTCACTTGCTTGTAACTATTTCAGTTTTTCTTTCTTGAGACTTGACTCAACTCAACTCTCACTTGCTTCCCATTTGAACCATTGTCACCCTATTTATAGCCTTGCTACGTATGTAGTCGGTTTAGAAACAACTTTATCCTTTCTTGATGCTTCTTTGACTTTGAACCTTTTCAAGTTGCTAGATTTTTATCAAATTGTGAGTGTCAAGTGTCAATGATCAAATGCATTGAAGTTTTATCTGTATCTTGTAGAATTAATCGAGGTACGCATAAGCTGACTCGAACACTCATATTTTAAAAAATATATATTTAAAAAGATTTATTAAATAATAATAAATATTGAATGGGACAATATCAAATAGTACCATTGTGTTTTGACCTAATTTCAAGAAAAAAGCATGTTTGACACTTTAATCAACTAGACCTCTGAGGTTTACTAAAAATCATCAATTAACATTTTTCATTAAGTAACAGAGTAACAGAAAATGGTATTTTGGTAAATAGATTAGGGCAAGTTTTAAGTAAAAGATTAATTATGTAAGGGGGACAATGTCAAATACTTCTCTCCCGTTTTAACTTAATTTCAAACGAAAGTATGTTTGACACTTTAATCAACTAAACCCCTAAGGTTTACCCAAAATCATCAATAAACATTTTATGTTAACTAACAGAATAAGAGAAGTGGAGCAAAGACTACTATACCCCTGATTAAATCTACCTCAAAGACAACATTTTAAATACTCTATAAAAATACGAAAATACCCTTGTAACATAATAAACATAAAAGGGTTTTGAGGTATACATATACATTTAAAAATTTTGATTTTGCCCTTGATTAAAATTTCAAATTTGAAAAAAAAAAATTAAAATCATAGACAACATTTTCATTATAAAAATAAATGATTTTTATTTTTATAATGCAAATGTGTATGACATTAGTTTTTTCTTTCAAATTTGAAATTTTAATCAAGGGCAAAATTAAAATTTTTAAGTTTATGTGTATAGCTCAAGGCCCTTTTATGTTTATTATGTTTTAAGAGTATTTTTCATTTTTTTATAGATGTTTAACATGTTGTATTTGAGCCAGACTTAATCAGGGACATAGTAGTCTTTTCCCCTTTTCTATTATTCTGTCAGTTAACGAAAATGAAATATTAATGATTTTTGATAAACCTCAAGGGTCTAATTGATTAAAGTGTCAAACATGCTTTCCGTCTAAAATTAAGCCAAAATATGAGGGTGGTGTTTGATATTGTCCTTAGGAAATGTAACAAAAGAGGGGTATAATAGTTTTTTTCTCTCTTAACTTACTATGTCAGTTAACGGAAAAGACTTGTTGATTATTTTGAATAAACCTTAGAGATCTAATTGATTAAAGTGTCAAACATGTTTTCCGTTTGAAATTAGGCCAAAACACAAAGATAGTGTTTGAAATTGTCCCAATATTAAACATTAAAAATCATTAAGAAAAAATATCAAATTTATTTTAATTCGATAAAAAGGAAAGAGAAAGGAAAAAAATATCTTGAAGTGTTTGATTTCTTGAATTACTAAAGAAGAGTAAATGCATAAAGTATATATATTTTCTAACCAACTAACCTGCTAACTGAGTTAAATAACTATACTAGTGTAACAGTATTCTCATTTATAATGACTAACATACCCTTAACATATATAAAGACTTAACTAGCCTTTACATTCCTTTATGTTAACAGCTCCCTTCAAACACACAAGAATCATCTTCATTTGTCAGCTGAGTCACAAGAATTTAGAGACAATCTTTACTTGCTGAGAAAATCAAATCTGAATCCAGATAAAGGCTTTGTAAGAATATCAGCATTTTTCAGCATTTTGTAAATGTCTCCGACTTAGAAGTTGGTAGTACTAGAGTGACAAAATAATATAAGGTTATGTTCCTCAAGGTTCTTTTTGGAGGTTTTTGTTTTGTAATCCCATTATTTTAATAGTGGAAGTTTATTTGGAGTTACTCCTGCAGAGATTGGCTTGAAGCTGAACAACACTAAATTTTTGTGTTCAATTTTCTTCTCTTTCTTATTTATTATTGTGCTTGTTGAGTTTAAATATCTCATTATAATCCCAACGACATGCCCTTCTAGTGCTAAGAGCTTTAACAGTTGTGAGTAAAGAAGGCATAAAGCTAGCCAATATATATAACTTCTTGTAGTATTTGATACCTCGATCTCGATCAGACCATGTTGACATTTCCTGTGAGTTACTTTTGAAACTTCCCAAGAATCAGAAACATACTCCAGCCAACATTGATCTGATCATGGGCGTTAAGAAAAGCAGTTTATTCTTATCAGTCATTATTGTCATCAAACTCTATGCATGGCTATATATCATATATTTGCTCTCTCACTTTTAAAATCAACCACAAATTAATCATGTTTAGGCAAAATTTAAGTTTAATATTTTCGATCATATATTCATGTCGACATGCATGTTTACCGAATTGCATTGTCACACATTGCCCAGATGTAGGTGATTACAAGTATTAGAATTTCTAGAACAATTTTTATATATAAGCATACTTCATCATTCATCATTCACCAATTTCAACTCTAATTGGCCCACACTAGTGCTCTCTAATAATGCTTTCGTGATTTTTATTGTCAAGTACACTGCCATATAACCAATCTGTGTTGAAAATTACTGTTTTTAATCTTAATTAATTAGACCAAAGCTTGATTTTTTAGAGCTAAACTAAATTAGTTAATTTCTGTTTCTAATTTCTTCACCCTTTCTTCTGGTGAAACTTAATTAATCAGAAAATATCGATGTGATAGTTGCATTAATTAGTTAATCAGGTGAAAGTGATAAAATTATGCAGTTGCTACCATAGGGCTCGAGTATGGAAGAACTTTGAAAAAGGTCTTGTTCATGGTCATGGTAATGGCTGAAACCCTAAAGCACGTACAATTGCTTTCTTTTTATTTTCTGGTTTATCAACAGGTGTTTCAAGATATACAGTGTGTACTGTGTAAAATTAATTAAATGAATTGGATGTAAGCATAAAAATACGAAAATATGCTTATATAATATACAAAAATATATTGAATACGGAATTAACAAATTTAGAATCATACCTCCCGCCATTGATGCTATTGAAGCTTTTTGAAATCCTTTAA